>PVJL010014515.1:0-27780 GCA_004026885.1 Lyroderma lyra
TTTTTTTTTTTTTTTTTTTTTTTTTTTTTTTTTTTTTTTTTTTTTTTTTTTTTTTTTTTTTTTTTTTTTTTTTTTTTTTTTTTTTTTTTTTTTTTTTTTTTTTTTTTTTTTTTTTTTTTTTTTTTTTTTTTTTTTTTTTTTTTTTTTTTTTTTTTTTTTTTTTTTTTTTTTTTTTTTTTTTTTTTTTTTTTTTTCAGAATTGCCTTTTTAGCTTTATTTTTTTTTTAATTCATTTTTATTGTTAGACTTATTGGGGTGACATCTGTTAGCAAGGATTACATAGGTTTCAGGGATACAATGGTTTGTCTTCTTAAGTGCTTGCTATCTCTCTGTTGAAATTATCATTCAGTTCCTTAAGCATTTTTATAATCGTCGTGTCGAGCTCTGTTTCTGATGGGTCACCTGTTCCCATCTCTTTATGTTGAGCTCCCTTTCTCTGGTTTCTCCTTTTGGCAGCCTTTCTGGACCCTCCTTGCTACAGTTTCTTTGGTGTTCGTTGCTGATACTGGGCAGAAAGAGGTCTATTGGGGAGAGGCATTTGGAGCTTTGTTTTCTTCGTGAGGCTCCGGCAGGGTTGTGCAGGGAGTTTGGGCATGATTGTGCCTTTCTGTTCTGAGTTTGCCCCACACAGGGATTTGCCCTGAGCTTTGGGATCAGGCCTGTATGTATGCTGGTCTTTCAGACTGTGCTGGTTGTGGGCCTAGAAACATGCATGAAGCCCCCTCTCTCCTTCTTCTTCCTGGAGAGCTTTACATTGAGGCTCCTCACAGCCCAGTCGCTCCTCCTTCTCTGGGAACTGAAGTCCGGCTGCTGTATTTTGGGGACCAGTTTGCACCTCCTGGGGCCAAAGTGAGGTGGTTGCAGTATCTCATGCCCCGCCTCTGGGCCTCCTTTCCTCCCTCCCATGGACTGAGTGAGGCCCGGAGCGCTCTCCTGTTGCCTTCTTCCTCCTCCCCGCCCCAGCAGTAGACTTCTATGCATGTGGCTGTGTCCCCGCTCTTCCCTTTTTATTTCTCCTTTGTTTACCCCTCTGCCTACCTGCAGGTACATTAATGTGACAAGGGGGATTCTTAGCTGTGATTGTGTGTTGTGTAGAGGGTCCATGGTTGAGGTATAGGTGTTTTATTAGTTGTAATCTCCAGAGGAGTTTTTCAGAGGTCCCACTCACACCACCATTTTGTTGCATTTTGGAGTGTGCATTTCTATTCCAATTCTTTCCCTTCCTCTCAACACACCCACAGCCTATTGAAATGATCTAAAGTGGTGTAGATGTAACCTTAATCTTAGATCTTTCTCAATGAGAATTATAGGAATGCAAAGCAGAACAGCCGCTTTGGAAAATCATGCAGTGGTTTCTTATACAAACTAAACATATACCTGTATACATCTGTCATACAATCTAGCAATCCCATGCTTAAGTATTTAGGCAAGAGAAATTAAAACATGTTCACACAAAAAATGATAAGTGAATGGTTTTATTCATAATGACCCAAATCTGGAAGCAACCCAAATGTGCTTCAAATGGTGAAGACATAAACTGTAGTACATCCATACAGTGGAATACTACTCAGAAATAAAAAGGAACTAACTATTGATATCTGCAACAACATAGATGGATCTCAAATGCATTATGCTATGTGAAAGAAACCAGACTCAAAAGAAGAGTACATTCCATATGATTCCATTTACATAATATTCTGAAAAGGCAAAACTATAAGGTCAGAAAATAAGTCAGTAGTGGCCCAGGGCTGGGGGTAGAAGAAGAGTTGATTTCAAAAGGGCATGAGAGAATTTTGGGGGTGATGCCACATTCTATATATTGATTGTGGTGTAGTTATACAACTAACTTTATGCGTTTGCTAAAATAGACATTGGTCTTTCTCAATTCTGTTTCAGAACTCATTAATACTGGAAGCAAGAAAGAATTCCAAAATCTTAAAATTCTAACCCCTCTCAAAGGGGATACCTTTCCATCCAAGGCTTTAAAGACTAAAGCAATGTGGACCAAGATCCATGGACCAGATTTAATAATGAGAAAACACTAAGGTACCCCTCCACTCCCTGCCCTACATGCACTCCTGACTGTGTACACATGCACTTTAAAACAAACTAGGATCTCCTTTTCTTTGCCAGAGGTTAAAAGCTTTGCCACGTATTTGAATAATATTTGATTAGAGCAACCAAGCTCCCTTTTAAAGTGTTGTTCTTTATCAGTGTATTTGCTTAGTGCTCTATTCTAAGAAAGTACTTGAGAAAAACTGTCCTATTTTTGCAAGTGTGGGATGGAAATAAGAAAAGATTCTCCTTCCTAAGCAACAGGCTTGCACCCTCTTACCATTACTGGTACCCAATGTAGAAGGGCCAGGGGCCTCAGGACAGTCTTTCCTGTAGATTCAGTTCCTATTTCTAATAGCAACAGTAGAATAACCTATTTGTTTATTTTTCTAAATAACAGTTTACCCAAGATGACTGGATACCTTATTTAATTTTTTGGTAAAATTACCCTTTTTTATACCTCCTCCCTCTCACTCGAGAAATAACATTAGGTCAGCAATTAACTCTGTGGTTCCATTTAGTGAATCTGGTCAACCTAGACTTGCCTGCTACCATTCTTGGAAAATTAACCATTTGCAAATAGTATAAATTTAACAAAGGAACACAGCCAGTTATTTTAGAAAATGATCATAATCAATAATCTGCTGATTGTTTATTGCTAGGAAAAATACCAAAGCACTGTTATTAAATAAACCCATTAGAGGCTGCTGGTAATCTAAGAACAACTAAAGAAACATTAAGACAGAAAAAAAATATTGCTCTATTCCTCAAAATTCTCCTGGCTAGGATCATAACAACCTCTTCAATGTCAGGAAATAATATATCTCATTACATGAGAAATCTTAGATCTAGATGCAATTTTCAGTGTGTAGGTCACAAAGTAAATTAGGGAACTTCATGTGCAAGGGGAAGGGGGTACCGTGGAAGTACAAAAGCAGCAGCGTCATGCCAAGCGGCCCATGTGGCAGCCAGTGAGCCAGGAGTCAGAGGCCTGGCTGCTGATCAAAAACAAAGTGCTGACTTAGGGCAGACCAGAATTCTGCTCTAGAAGCTAAGAATAAAGCACAAAGGTCCTGCTCCTTTTTCAAGCCACTCCTTAGCTTTCCTTGATCTGGAGAATATATTCTAACCTGGAACAGGAGTAGACCAGAAGCAGCCACACTAGATGGGCACTGGGCCTTGCACCAATGTGCTTGTTTCCTGACATGGCTCTCAGCAAATCCAGTGCAAACATTCAGCATTCCATGGCTGAAGCCCCACACGGAAGCCATCAGGTGGAGATGGCCACAAATGTACTTTCTCACACTGAGGAGAACAGTGGGGGAGGTGAGGTAGGGGCAAAGTTTAGAACAGGGTGGGGAAAAGGGAGCCTCATGAATGTTTTAACATCCATGCCAGGAGGACAACTAACAGGTAGTTTTATGGATATCAACCTGAGAAAAGCCATCTTATAAACAAAAGTCTCATTTGTTCCCTGGCACCATTCCCTTCTTGCCAATCCCCAGGCCATACCAAAACAAATTGAAAAGCTATAAAGATTTGTGGTTAAAAGAACAGCTCTAAAATATGTGTGGATATTACCTACAGGGACCACAGAGTGATGGACTAAAGTGAAAAACTAAGAACTAGAGGATATATTACCACATGCCACAAGACACCAGGAAGAAAGTATACACGGCAAAAACCAGAGCCTCCCAAAAAGTTCCCTCTCAGTAACACTTCTCAAGGAGAACCAGCCTATTGAATTTTCCACATAATTGCTTTTCAGGTCTGTCTCCCAAACAATCCCTCAGTGAATATCTAAGTCAGCAAAACAACAGGAATTTTTATATTGATCCTATAATACTGGCAGCTATAGGTCTCAGTTGGAACAAACACATAATGTATTACCAATAAGGATAAGTTTTTATCTAATGTAGATGATGCACAAAATGGATCCATTTCTTTCTTTGTCCAGATGGCAGACTTTTTCACCTCCTTATACAATGTCCATTATTATGGCAGTTACGCCTGGTCAGCTTTCGATGAGCCCATTAGAATTGGCCAGGCCAGCATGACTTCCAGGTCAGCCTGCACCTTGGGGACATGGAGTCTATCTATAGGGCAAAGTCCTGGATGACTTGACCTGCATCCTGGGCCTCCAAGCTCCAAACTTCTTACAGCCTACTCTCCTACCTGCTATGCTCTCACCGACTTTCAGATTTGACCCTCACTGTTCTAGTCCCAGGCATAAATTTACCTCACTGCCATTACAGTTTCTGCCCGACCAGTCACCTTGCAGTAATGTCTCCGAGGTGATTCAGTCTCTGGTAATCTGGCACCTGGCCACTTTGAAGACAGATGTATTTTCAAAACATGCTATTATTTCTAGATGGTCAACTTCTCTATATACCAAATATACAATCTCAATTATTTGTTCCACACACATACCAAACACCTATTATGGTAAGACTGTTGAAGATACAGCAAATAAGTCACTCATGCTCAAAGAACTTACTTATTACTAATGTACCACAGTGTGTAGAAATCATCCCACTCCATCATAGCCATATAATGGAACCAAAGCAAGATAACAACAATGCCTTAGAATTCTAAATGTTATAGTTTTGAAAGGGCTATTATACACAAGGGCTGTCCAGAAAGTATCCAGCCACGTAATATGAAAAAGAGAGGCATTAATGGCTGGATTGTTTCCAAACAGCCCTTGTATATTTTAATGTTAATGCTCTTAAGTCAAATTTTCACTAATGCACTGAAAGAAATCCTTAACATCATTTAGCCAACTTTATTTGTGCTATTTCTATTGCCCCCCACTTTAGCAAAAATCCCTCATTAACCTCCCTCTCCCCAAAATTTAGGAGGCATCATGTTTCCATTCCATTCTTCACCCCACGTGTTCATTATCAAATTCTATTTGCTCTTCCACTTTAAAATTATACATTTCTCTCCACCCCCACTGCTATCACCATATTTCACCTGAATTACTGTGGTAACCTCCTAATTGGTTGCTATGCTTCCACTTTTGTCAGGGTTCTCATAGCATGCAAGGAAGTCAAGGTGAGTTAGGTCCCAGCAATTTTTATTAGGCCTAGTATGCTGGGCAGTGATATGTCATGAAGGAGGCTGAGGAATAACTTGGATTTGGCAGTGCCAGTGACCTCATAGCACCACTCCTCTTTGAAAAGGCAAGAATGAATTACTTTATATAAGGCTCAAGGAAGACAGCTGTAATCATTTGGATGCATGCCAGTAAGAGACACACTACAGAATGGACACTACACATGGTGACACATTCCAGAGGGTATGGAATGAGAAACAGAGGAAGACCAAGGATGAATTGAGCAGACTTAGTGAAGAATGACATGGCACAAAAGGATTTAAAGAATGAAGCTGGGAAACCAATGATACCCAATCACCAGAAAGATGTTAACCCCATCACAAGTGATGAAACCAGTTAAGAATTCCATCCACACAGCAAGGACTTGACGGGAAAAGATTTCACATTATCTCAGCCTTATCAAATTGCCATTTGTCTGGTGATTATCAGAAGACCTAGCAATAGAGATGAGGGTTATATTTAAAATGTGTATTAGTTTTCAAGTTCCTTCCCCACCTCCTGTTTTAAGTCTGGTCTACATACAACTGGCATAGTTTTGTGACTGTGAAAGAGGTACTGCCTGTCACTATTCTTGGTGTTTCTTTCATTGAAAATAAACTGATGCTGTATTTCAATGGGCAGAGAAATTTGTAAGTATGAAAGTTCTAAAGGGAAAGGATGGACCCAGACATAATGGAAAGCAATTTTAGCAGCCCATAGCCGGAGTCAACTGTTACTATGCATAGTCAGGGTCAGTTGGTTTGTCTGCTTTCTGTACTGATTTTTAAATGGTTAGTTACTTTAGCATTCCAGTGTTCCACTGGCACTAAGACCACCACATCAGATTGGAAATGGTCAACAGGCCATTTCCTAGAGCCTGGACAACCAGGCCCTCAGGTGAAACAACATCACTCCTAGTGTTTAGGAGGTGGTCAGGCCCATTAGTATCCCTTTGGCATTTTTAACACAAACAAAATCTAACCCCTTCTCATATTACATTTCAGGATGAGTGAGCCCCTTGTATAAGCCCAGTTCCTTTCATAGATCAGACATTACTGGAGGTTTAAGACAAAATTAATTTCTAATGAACCAATGCTTAGCTATTACTACAATGGAGTGTGCTGGCAGGAAACTCTGCCTGGAGGGAGCAATCGATAATGAGAGTCGGGAGAAGAAGGCAGAGCCCAGGCTGCAAGTCCCACTGGACTGAACAACTTGAGGGTGGAGATTCTGCCTAATTTCTCTTTAGTTCAAGAACCTTGCGGGTGCCCAGCACTCACTAAATGCTTGTTGAATTGAATTGACAGGTGTAAAAAAAGAAAAAAAAAAAGCCCAGGGTGGAAGCTTGGTGTGTGGAATGGGAATGAAACTAGAAAATTAAGAGTTTGGGGGTATTAGAGGAGTAGTGAACTCTGGTAGGAAATGAGTGGAGAGAAAAACATTATAAAAATTTACAAAAAATGAGTGAAGAACCAAATGTCAAAAGAAGATCCCACAAAAACATTCCATTCATGCACAGGTGTGCATGCATGCATGTACACAAACACATGTGCACATAAGCATGGTCAATCTAAATGGGGAACTAGGATGTTCTAGAGAGCAAGTTTGTCCAAACTGTGGCCTGTGGTTTGCATGCTATCCACGATGGCTTTGAAAGCAGCCCAACACAAATTCATAAACTTTCTTAAAACATTATGAATATGCATGGACACTTTTTTTTTTAAGTTCATCAGCTATTGTTAGTGTATTTTATGTGTGGCCAAGACAATTCTTCTTCCAATGTGGTCCAGGGAAGCCAAAAGATTGGACACCCCTGATCTAAGAGGGACTGAAGGGCAGGAGAGTTCTAAGAGGTGCCCTGTGAGTTTCAGTCCCTGCTCCCAGGACATCACGGGAGCTGAGGGAGGCTGGGGGCAGCTGGTGGGGTGAACACCAACTGAGGAGGCACGCAGGCTGGAAGCATGTCCATGCGCCATGCAGCCACAGCCTCTGGACTCCATGGTTCTTTCCGTTGTTCCACAGGAACAAAATGGGTAAGCCGCCTTCTTCATTAATTCTGAAGGAGATCCCTTTTAGTCCTATTTCCTAATATAAACCAAAATTTATCTGACATTTCACCTTGTTCTTATCATCTCTATAAAGCAATGAACGAGATGCACTCTATAAATAGGTTTGCAAAACTGGGCTGTGCCTTTTGTAAACATTAAAGTGGAAATAGCCCTGACACAGATCAATAACACTTGCCTATTTCTCTGTACTGCTCTGTTTATTTTTAGCCCCTACACAGAGCCCAATATTTGTAATAAAAACTATATCACCTTCAAGAATATTACCAACTAATGACCAAGGCAAAAAAATTCACATTTATTTTATTCATATCAGTCTTTTTTTTAATAGGAATAAATTCAGACTTGGCAAGAATTTGTTCTACTGCCTCATTATATAGATTCAGGCCTTTGGGGAAAAAGATCATGAAGCTTATAAAATTCCATAACTCCTTTATTATTCCCTGTTTTCTTCCATTTGCCAATTTATCTAAGAGCTCAGTTATCTATTCCACAGGCAAAAAAGTGCACGTTTGTGCACATAAACCCAAAGAGAGAGCTTTGGGTTGCTTAGAATAGGAATGAGTATGACCCCTGGCCTCACCTCCCTCTACTTGTACATAATCATTTAGTGCACGAAACAAAGAGAGCTGCACACCCCAATGAGGAGCATTACAAAGTGCGACCGCATAAAAGGTGCATTGGAAAAAGCATTGGGGACTTCAAATGCACCACCTCTGCATTTCCTATGGAGTTCAGCATAATGCCCTCACATAGATAGTGTCATTTAATGCTAGCCAAATAAACAAGTTTTTCTTACACATAAATCGTATTGTGGTTAGTTGTCACACACTGGAGTTCCCAATGAACTTGTGAACTCCTTGGGAGCTCAGATATAGTTCCATCCTCATGTTTGCATCCTCAGCAACCAGATCAAAGCCTGGAATGACTTATATTCAGGAAGTCCTGATTGAAAGATCAGATTATATCACCGTGTGACCCTGGGTGTGTAGTATAAACTCCTTAGGGCATTTGTGTCCTCATCCAGGGGATTTAATGGAGTCCATGACAACCACCATCAATGGGCTTGTGATCACCGTGAAATTTTGTGCAAAATTTTATTTGGTGGAGTGTGTACATACTTTTTCTGAGAAAAGTGTACATATCTTATTATCTCAATGAATCTGACTGTTCCCGTCCCCAAAAGTTTAAAAATCTTTGGCAGTAGTCTCCAAAATTATTGGTTCATGAATTACAATACTAAAAATGTTTTGAACACGCTGTGCTCATGTACTAGGTATGTATACATGTACAATATTAGGTATATGACAAAACAAACATCAAAATGACAAAAGTGTAAGGTAAATACAAAATAAACGATACTTTCAATATTTGTTTTCTTTAATATATTTAAGAATACAAACCCTTTTAACCTTATTAAAGAAATAATCATTATTTTGTTAAAAGCAATGTGACTATATATGCTTCAGGTTTGAAAATCTAGATTTAATTATTTGTGATATGTTAATTTGAAGGTCTAGTTCTAAGTTCAATTTATTTTATATAGCTGGGTTTTAATGGCAATTACAATTTTAAGCAATAAAATTACATACAATGTAAACTTTTCCAAATACTTTTTCATAATGATCTATTATAAGAGTTTGTTTTTAAAAATTCAGTTACTTTGCTACTTATTTTTAAAATAACACACCTTTATCTTGAAAGGACAAATTAATCATGCTTTCGTTTTAAACAAATGACCTCTAGGTAGCACACTACTGAAGTTGCTTATTATCACAGATATAGTTAACAAAATATGGAAACTTTTTCTTTTTTATTGAAAGAAAAATGAATATAACTTATCTGTAAGTTTGACAACTCTGAATTAAGTAATTTTCAAAAACATAAACAGCAAATTTCTGTGAAGTACAAAATATTTTCATGGTACCTTCTCAACTTAATGTAAAAAACTGTATGACTCATTATGCTGTATAATTAGAAGTCTTTTTATAAAATTAACTATAAAGTATTAATAACATCTTGCAGCATTTTGTGTACCTCTGGCTTCTGGGCGGCCCTACCTTGCTTATGAATGACTCTGTGAATGAATTTTTATCTCTTCTAACCTTATCTAGAATCCTCTAGGAAACAGCTGCTTCTGAAGAGGAAACACTACTCGGTTGTTTTCATAAAATACTTTCATAAAGATTGTGAATGAATCTCATCCAGTAGTGGCTTACCAAAAAGAAGGACTTAGTATATTTCATTGGTGAAACAGAAGTAAACAAATAGAATAGGTTAGAGCTAACAACTTATAAATATAAAACTAGTCTTTTGCCCTTCATAACTTGTTTTAATACATATTTGTTTATTCAAGATTTCAGTAATATTTGCAATAATACTTTCATCAGCAATTTCTGACAAAGAAACTCACTTTAGATAGTTTTCAACGTATTTTCTTATCTGGTCTTGTATTAGGTGAAAGAACAAATGTTTCCTAAAATATGTAACTTTTTAACTTTTGCATATAAGTAAAAACCTTCACAAGGGGCTTCCAAACACTATTTAGTTAAGGGAAAGTTTATAAAGACTAATAGATAAATTTAAACATTGGATTAAAAAAACTGCAGAGGTTATTCTCCACGTTTTTTAGTCATGGTACCTTCATTAGTTTCATTAGGTAATTTCTCAAGGCAAAGTAGACACTTCATCCTAGTGACAGACTGTAGATGTAAATGCTTATTTCAGTTAGTCATCTTGATAGTTTTGAGATTCAAGGGCTAACTTCTCATCAGAACTGATTGTATTGGTATTGTTTTTAACTCATAAGTTAACTAACAAAGAACTTGTCCTAGAATGAAGTGTCACCTTCTCTATTTCCTTATGTTCCTTGGAGCTTGCTGGCACAATTACTGATATCTTCAATCCATATTTTGTTTTTGTTAAGAATATTTTTAAGTTACTTCTCTTGTTTGTTTGTTTTTGTTGAAGACTAGTATAACTGAAACTAATTAATATTCTGCAAATTCACTTAGCTGGACATATACAAATACAATGCTGTAGACAAGTGAGAAAACCAGTGTCAACCCCTACATGTTGAGGAAAACCTATTTCTCCCTCAGAACATAGGACCTTCTGACCTAAAGAAGAAGGGAAGGTGCAAATGTCAATTCATATCTACTAATTAGAACTTTCATTTTTCTTATTTTTGCAGTATTAAAAGAAGTAGAAGTTCTAGTATTTCTTTCCCATATCCCAGTGGTTTATCTTGCAAACTCCACTTTGTAAACCCTGATCTGGATAATCTCTAGTGTCATTTCCAACTCAAAAATTAAAAATGAATAGATGTTCTGTTAGAAGGGCACTGCCTCTCATTGTTGAATGCTCAAAGAACTCCTGGAGAAATTATCCTGGATAATTTCTAAATTTCTGTTTTGAGAAACCTTCCATCAAAAAGCCCCCTGAATGAGGAATGAAGGCCAATTACCTGCATGATTTTTCTCCTCCTGTCACCTAGAAGAGAGTCTGGTTGACTCCATCTAGAAGAACTTGACATGGTTGACAAGTCTCTGTCTCCCCATTAGCCTATATTCACATAACCCTAAATGGACTGGCAGATTTTAGCCTCAACAGACATTAAAACATGGGATTGCGAGGTGTTGCAAAATTATTCAGCACACACAAATTTCACTTGGAAGCCTTGACAGCTGCAAGTGGGAGGGTCATGTGTTTTCTTCTGGACAGCTCTATTTTGTGTGGGAAGAAGAAATGAATTATATTCTCTTATGTGAATGGAAAAAGTTTTCTAAATTTAGAGTCTTTTATCATTTGGATTATTTTCTTTGAACATGGTTTTCTACATTTGAGGGGCAGGAGCTCAGGAAGGCCACTGTGTTCTAATGCAGTCAGTGGTAACAAAGGCAGGCAGCGGGCCAGATAACCCAGTCCAGTGACCAAAGCCTATTTCAAGAGTCTGAAAGGACAGTCATAAACATCTAGGAGAAATATGTGTTTAGCAGCAAGATCTGGTTACCCAAGTCTGTTAAGGCGTTAACTTACAACAACATAGTAGAGTTTAAAATAAAGACAGGAACAACAGATGATCTCCAGAATTTGTCTAGAAATTTTCCACTATAAAAACAGTTTCTCTCTTGTTCTTGGAGAACTCCAAAAAAAGGAGAATCCAAAACCTTCAATTACTTTCAGAGATTAACAACTCTCAACACCAGAAAGTTCTTCATAAAGCTAATGATAACTCACCCTTAGAAATTTAACTTGATTGTTTTAAGTCTGTGTTTGAGGAAAAGAGAGTGTAGAGAATATATGAGATGCCATTCAGTATTTCTTTATTTGGAAAAAAAAAGGTTTGTTAATAGAAAGAAAGACAACATGAAAAATAATACAATCTATGTTGTTTTCTGTATTTTAGAGATTCCACCAACGTTATCTACCATCAGAGCGACTAAAGGTAATAAGGGGCTATTTGCCCCTCAGTTAAAATTATAATACACCTTTCATTAGGCTTTTTAGAAAGTGACAAGAAGACCCTTATAAATAAAGTTTTTATTTGTGTTACTTCCTTGCACGCAGGTTTATAAACACTGGTATTGTATTTCCTATATGAAGGGACAGATGCTATTAACTCAGAATCCTGACTGGGTTCTTGTTACATGTTTGCATACTGCATTCCCTCTTTATTTTCCCAAGAAACTAGACTCTCCATATCCCACCAATCCCAAGCACCCTCTACCCTGCAAAACTCTTGCTGCTTCTTACATGAAACTAGGCTGACCAGATATATCATTTTAAACAGAACAGAAGACAACAGTACCACCCTGTTTCAAACGGTACATACAGTCAGCCTAGTCTCACTGGGCTAAAATTCAAGATGTCAGTAGGCTGACCACATATACCATTTGAAATGGGACAGTACCATTGTCTTCTGTCCCATTTAAAACAGTACGTCTGGTCAGCCTACGTGAAACCTGGTTACTCCTGCTTGAAATTTGTGATCAAATTGTACTAGAGCTCTTCATACAACACAGGTAAAAGAAACAGTCAAGATAGCAACTTAAGCAGCTCATTAATAAACTTGTGAGTATTGCCTGTACAATTAAGTCACCAACTAGAAAATTTTACTTCTTTTTCCCTACAAAAAAAGAAAAATAAACAGGCTTGAAAGATAAATCGAATCATATAGTGTTAACACTGGAACAAGTCCATAAAAATGATCCAGTTTTCTATTCCTTTCCCAGAAGAGGAACATAAGGCCCCAGAAAGGAGCCTGGTGACTCACTCTACATCTACTTGTAGTCAAAAGTTGAGTCAGGACCAGGCTCAGTCTTACTGAGGTCAAAGCATAATGGGGGACCTGTCCATCTGGTCATTTACATTGACATAAAAGAGAAATCTCATAGCAGTAACGGAAGTTAGATAATCAATTTCATAAGGTGGTCTGGAGTTCCACAAGGCATAAAAAGTTTTAAATATTGGTTAGTTATTCATACATTTTTGAAACCAGAAAAGCAATCTTTCAAAGATTTTCAAAATAAAAATCTATTTCAGATACTCCTAAGTATTTTTCAGGATGTCTCCACCAACCTGTATCAACTGACATTCTCTGACAGAGGCCTAGAAAATGAGCTAATGCTATACCTCACAACCAGCTTGCTTTATGATGGGTGAGAATCAGGCACAATCAATGGGGCAACCAGGCCCAATTGCCACAGTAAGAACCCAATAGACCTCTTACTGCCAATTGGAAACCGCTCCCAGTATTTTCATTCCAGAAGGATGTCTGTGAGAGCTGTGCTTCCAACCCCTTTTCTAACACATACAATCTAGGCCTAAAAATCTAGGCTCGTGTTTAAGCTAGAAAAAACAAAGACTAAAAGCACTGTCAAAATACTCTTTCCATTGAGCTTCCACATGAACTACCCTCTTGAAAGTTATAACCTGCATGAAATAATCCTCGTTCAAAGTAGAGTGTTTTAATCTGCATTAATGACCTTTGAAAACATGAGCCTAAAAAGGCCTCAGGTTCAAGCAATAAAACTATCTACGCAGAGTATGAGGATTCCGTAGGCCAAGGCACTTCGCTGAAGTATTCGGTGCTGGAAGTGAATGCATACTCAATGCTCTAATGACAGATTCAAATTCAATCATCTCAGCATGCCTCCATCTACTCATCCGAATAGCCGCCAACGCTTTGGGCTTGCGTTCAATTGCTTCATCTAGCATGAGGGGATGGCTTCTCTCAGATTTTGAGGCTCCATCTTGATCTGGCCCCCCAAAATAAGGTATTCTCTCATTTGGGCAGATGCAGGAGAACAATGCTTTTTTTCCTAGCCTTTTATTTAAAAATTTAAATATGCAAATGTATCCAAAAGTTAGGTAAATTTTGTGATGAAAATTTCCACCTATAAACATTAAGTCTTGCTCATATTGTGAAAAAAGATAAGGAAAAGGTAATTGGATTCCCTAAAAGTGTCTTTTCCTCTCACATCTCTATACTATCTCACCTTCCAATATGAAGATAAATGAGATTTTAACAGAATTCATTTTTAACTGGTTGCTTATTCCTTGGTGATTTCAAAAACCAGGTAAATCCATAGCTATAACCATATATAGCTGATGACTGCTTCCCATTTATACTTTTGGAATGTAAAGTCTGCCGTTTTAATTGGCATTCAGAGGTCTGCTAATGTGCAAACCCAAGCAGTTCAATTATTTTGCCCACTGGGAAAGTGAGTTATCTAAAAACAAATGGGAATGACATATTAAAAGGCTATCCTTGCTAATGCTTTTAAATTGGGCTAAAGTTAGTTATACCCTGTTGAGTCCTTCTACTTTTTAGGACGAACAATGTAGCAAGCATGGCGAGACATACTGCTTGGGCCTCTAATCTTAGCTGTAAGATTTCCTGTCTCATGTTCTACCATCAATAGTGACCCACTTGCTATACCACGTGATTTTCCAACTGGAGCTTTTGATGCTCACACATGGGAAACACAATTATTTTTATATTTAGCACAAACTGTAGCCATGAAACATTTCAAATGACTTCCAGTTCAAGACATCCACACTAATCTTTCTTGGGGGTGACCTTTTTTTGCTTTGTCATTTAGAAACATAATAATAGTTATGGCCCGTCAAAAACAAAGCTTTCACTTTTTTTAAAAGCAACCAGTGAAAAATGCTATATTATGTCAGTGTCTAATTAATTGAAAATTAACTGTCAAAAAGTGAAATAATCATGTCCTAGTTACTTACCTTGTTTGAAGAATTGGACACACTGACTCTTGTTGGAAGTGATAGGAAACAACACTGCTTGTATTATTGAAATCCATAGAAAAGTGAAAATAACTTACTAAAGATGATAACACAGCAGACAAAAACTAACACTCAGAAATGGAACAGAAGTGTACCAAAAGACAGAGCCACAGGATTTGCTAGGTAACACAATAGGCAAAACTAAAAACTAACCAAAAAGCAATATACAATAAGTACAAATACCTAGCAAGAAACCTTTCAGTATAATAAAAACATCTGAGAGTAACTCAGAAAGTTGATTTACTACACAAAGTAAAATGGTCATATAAAATTAAGAAGAAAGCCATCATTACAAATTTATGTATATAACATAGCAAATAACTGTTCAAAATGCTTTGATCCACGAACCCTAAGGAAATGAACAGAGGGCCCAAAAGCTTAATGAAGAATACTTGTTCCACATCACTTGTGAATAAGCAAATTCCCAACACTCAACCAAGTCTCCAAAACAGATGTCAGGAGCCTGCAACACACCTATTTAAAGTGAATTTTCAAAACTGTGACTATACCAGCTCAAAAGCAGCTGCTTTTGTGAATCATAAAGGACCTTTCAAAGCACAGTGTTCACACATGGAAAAGCACATGTTCTACTTTGCCTCTGCCAAAGAAACCTCACTGCTATCACCCCCACTCCCAAGTACTTGGGAAATATTCCAGCCATGTGTATACCCATTATGGATTCTTTCTCATTGCTACTGCTTTTACTATACATTTTCTATAACCTCATGCTGTTTCCCACCCACTCAGCTTAGAAAGAAGGGGGGAAAAAAAGCCTTTTGAGCCATAAAAGGGCCAATCTACTATATATGAAAACTACCTTGTCAAAGGCAGGCTCTCAAGAGCTTACACAGATCATGAACCTGCCTAACTTAAAAAATAATGATATCCTCACCCAGTCCTCTAATTACTGATTTACTGTCACCTGGATCTTGATGGGCTCTTACCCAATTATACCCCCATATCTATCCAGGTTATAAAGTGAGGAAGAAAGGGGTTCCCCTACCAGGATACCCAGGAAGAAAATACAATGTGAACAACATCAAAACATCCTCTTCCCTTTCTTTCCCCCTTGTTTTTTTCTGATTGGTCTCTGATGCAAAACATAAAAATAATCTGGAAGAACCAGACTAAAGATTATTCTTAAATATAGATGTATTCTACATACCATACAATTTAGGTCTACTTTTGGAAATCAACAGGAGGAGTTTAGTTGATAAGTATATTTCATAGCAAGTGACTCTAACAGGTTTTTGTGATAATGGAAACCCCAGAAGGCACAAAACAGTGATGAGAGACTGATAAGCTGTTCAGAGAAAGATGCTGTGGCCTGTGAGGTCCCCTGGGGAAAGACCTAGGTAGGAGGGGAATGCAAAGTTCATGTCAAAGTTGAAATGATGACTTATTTAGTTGAGGGATAAAGTCATACTGCAAGCCTCAAAACAATATTTAGCAAATGACACAACCACCCTCAGAATGACAGGGAAAGACATAACACAAGGCACATACTTCAGTGGAAAAGGCCATGAACTGACTGTCAGAGGAAAGCGACTTTAGAAGGAGTCGCTGCCTCATTTCTGTCAATTCCTTCCTAATTAATAAGTGAGGTAAAGCCATTTTTCAATGTGGACCTTCATAATTACCTCAGAATAATTAAGAGCACAGTTCTAAGAGTAAATCATTTTAGTAGATACATGAGTTCAAATGAAAAATAATGTGTAAGCAGAGAAAACAATTTTATTTTGTTTAAGTGAATTTGCCACTGCAAATTATGTTGCAGTTATAATTCTCCCAATTTACAATTTTTCAGTATATGTATACCTTAATTTTAAGGGTTTATAGTCAATTAAAAAAGTTGAATCCTTAAAACTATAATCAACATAAAAACTAAAGTTAAAAGTATTAGTCAAATTTCTCTCTTGTACCAACCTCTTGTGAGCTCTGTGTAATTCTACTATGGAATACCTATCTTTTTCTAAAGATTATCTGTATCTCATTTTACTCTGAAAGAAAGAATCAAAGAAAAAAAGAAAGAAAGAAAGAACAAACAAACAGATTTTTTGCTGGTTTTCAAATTTTATAGGAAAACAATCTAAGGTAGAAGAACTCAACTTTAGTGACAATCAGCATTCTACTTTATTCCTTGTAGAAGGTAAAGACTATGAATCATTACATGTCAAAACTTCTAAATATTCATTTCTTAAATTAACTTACTCACTTGCTTGTTCATTCGTTTTACAAATAAAGCCAGCATCTTTGCCCTCATGGAACTTATATTCTAGTGGGAGAGACAGACAAAACCAAGTATACAAAATAAGATTGTGGCAACACAAAGGAAACAAAAAATGGAGAAGAAACAGAACATTGGGGGCAGGGGTGGGGTCCTCTTAAATAGATGAGATTGGATAGTCCTGTAGGTGCCTGGGAAGAGGAGCCCTAAATGGAAGGAATGTAGCTGCATAAACCAAGGGTGCGTGATCCAAGCAAAGGGAACAGCAGATGCAAAGGGTCAGAGGTGGGAATGAACTGGCTTATTAGACAAACAGCAAAGAATGTGGTGGGTTGGATAACTGAGTGAGGACAAGGGGGTAAGTAATGAGGTCACAGAGATGGGCAGGGCCTGATCACTTAAGGTCTTGCAGGAGGAGTCTGGGGACTGTCTTCCAAGGCAAAGGGAAGCCATGGAGAACAGAAAAGGGACGCGATTAGATGAACTTCAGTCTAAATTCTAGCTTAACTCCTCAGTAGCTATGCGACTTAAGCAAATTACTAGCTCCTCTGGGATGTTAAATCCCTAATTTATAAAGGGCCACTCGATAAATAATGGCCAGTTACAATCATCAGTAATTGTCATTATTGTTAATGCTTTGATATGTAAATAAAATTAATAAAAAATGTTTACATTCAAATAGACCTATACTGCAAATTAATATCAGAAATATAGAACTATTGAGAACTAAGCAAATTAATCTTTCATACTCACTAAAGATTATATGCTTATTGAGTACAAATAGATCTAAATTAGTACATTCAAATTCATTAGGGTTTATTGTGGTTCTAACCAGAATAATTATTGATTTGGGCTCATTTGTCTGTCCTTAATTAGTCTGTATTGTGGCTTTTTTTTTTTTAATCCTGTCAACCTAGCCTTAACATTCTGTGCCCAGAAACACGTAGCTCATGTAGTTCATGGGACCCACCTACCATAGTCATAAGGGAAATTTCACAGTTTCTTTCTAGTCACAGGTATAGTGGGCATTTACCATTGCCTGCCAACATCCACTGCCCTCTCTCTCCCACCACATACTTCCTTCTTACTAACACGATCCTGACTTTGATCAAATTCACCTCCTCTCTCCCTCAGGCAGTGATGGTCATCCTCTTGCTAGTGACTGATTTAGAGATGGGCATGCGACTGATCAGTGAGATGAGAAAACAAGTCTTGCATTCTCCTGTGTAATGTTTTCATATTCTTTGAAAAGACACCCTGGGAGGGGGGATCCATTTTCTCTGTTCTAGATATTGATATGCCTATAAGTGGCATCTGAACAACTGCAACCATCTTTAAATCCAGAAAAGAACTAGTCTTAAAGTGAACTGTTCCTTGGGAGCAAGAGATAGAGAGATCGAAGGACCCTATATGCTTGATAATACCATTGTGCCAGTGAATCAACCAATCCTGTTACCTTCCCTAAATTTTTTTTTTTTTTTTTTTGAGGTGGGGAGAGTAGTTCCCTGACTGGGAATCGAACCCAGGACGCAGCGCTGAGAGCTCCGAAGCCTAGCCACTACACCACCAGGGAACTCCCTCTGCCCTATTTTTCATGTGAGATAATACACTTCCCTTACTATTGAGGTCAGTTTGAGTTGGGGTCTTTCGTTTTGTGTCAAAGGTCTCCAAGTAGGACATTTCCATTTTGGCAACATCACCATTTCTTTGTCTCTGGGATAGTCTAGGAATAGAACTAGGACTTCTGACTCTAGCTCAGTGAACTCCAACAATCTTAGATTTGGGATGATGTAGTGTTTTAATTGACAACACTGGGATAGTCACTTGGAGAAGTCTAAGGGGAAAACACTCTAGAAATCACAAGAAGAGGATGGTGTTTTGGCATGGGTAGCTGGTACCAAATGGTCACTCTGTCTCTGGTTGTCCCTATATGTTTAAAAATATGACTTTCACCTCCCACCTGCCTAGGAAATCTGTTTTTCCCCCAGATCGATATGAATTACATCTTTCACTGGTCTTTTGTTCAAAAGGCTACCAATTATGAGCCCTTACACAATGACAAAAATTTCAATAGTGATGTCATAGGACTAACACAGATCCCAGGCACAAGGCAGATGGTAAGGAAGCAAAAGCAGATTCACACTCCACTGGGACAAGAGGATTAAGGGACAGAGGAACTCCAGAGACAGGTGCAATACTGTGATTTATAGTCAGGAGGTAGACCTGCCTGAAAAGGAAGGAGAAAATATAATCGAAGGACAATGACTACTTTTTTTTTTTTTGCCAGCTATGCAGAATTATCTTAAGGTTGAAAATATTGGAGGCTAGTAAAATAAAATATCTATCTTCCAAAAAAAAATGATAACTGACTATGGAGGAAAGGGATGGTGTGGGATTATTGGTTGGGAGCTGTTGGTGGGGGTTGGGAATGAAGTAAAAGAAAAGATTACATAAATGTCTTATGGTTCACAATAAGCAAAAAACGCATTATGGCTTGAAACCAAATTAACCATTCCAGTCTAATAAGCACTTTCCCTACAAGAAAATTATAGAATTATAAATTTAGCACATAATGGAGAGCAGAAAATGTAATGCATACAGATTTCATAATTTTGTATAGTATTTGAAAAACATTACTTAGAAAATGGGGTGAACATTATTAACTGGGGAAAATTTGCTAAGAGACCATAATTAAAACAGAATATGGTGCCTAAGCTCTTGAAAGGGTCACTATCAGGATTCTGCTTAATGTCTTCATTACTAGTGTGCAACGGAAATGAAAATTCATTAAAAATGACAATGGTGTAACTGTGAGATGTTGTCAGGGGCAGAAAAATGGTAGAAAAATATCTGGAGAGGTTAGAAACAACCCAATTTAAGGAGGTAGATTAGGAAAAACAACCTGAAACACCAATAATAAAAATGATGTAAAATAACAGAAGAAGAGAAAACTGAAACTCACTGGCAATAATTCTGAAAGGAAAGAAAAAAGTGTCAACTATGGGCATTAGCTACAAGAGACACAGGCCATGGTTAGTTAGAACAACAAAAAAAGAAGTAAGAATTTAAGAAGAAAAGGTGCATCAGTCCTGTCCTTCTTTTCCCTATTCTGTAGGTACCTGTTTTGGTTTTTGCAGACAGCTTCATCTCCTTGGTTGTGATGAATATGTCTTGCTAGTAGAGCCTTGTGATCTTGTTTCTTAATGATGAAAGAATATACAGGAGGTGGGAAGAGTGATTAGGGGGGTAAGGGGGTGTCACTGGCAGGCACGGGTAAGGATGGTGAAAACAGGTTTTGTGAGGATAATTACTTTTGCACTGTGTAAGGCTGTCATAGCATGTAACATCTCAGAAAGCAGAAGCTGCATTATTGTGATCTTTTTCTTAGCATCAGAAAAACCCCCTGGAATACTCTAGGAAAGTCCTTTGAAAATGTTGAAAAAAATGCAGTTACTCCCACAGGGATAAGATTAATGGTAATACTAATTATAATAGAGCTTTTAAAAAGTAGAATTCTTATTGGAACAGAAGGGGAAAAGAATGTTAAAGAAAGGAAAACATTATTGGAGGGTGGGGCTAAATGAAGTAGAGGAGTTGATACTAGGAAAACTTGAAGGTTAAAGATGAGAACTTTCTGACTGTGAGAACCTTGGTTTATGTAACATACATACACTGAAAAGCAGACATAAGAAAATGTCAAAGCAAAGAACCCCAGGGAGAACCTCCACTGGTTGTGATGAGGGATGTGTGCCACGGAGGTTTGCTTCTACCCCTCACCTGAAGTTTTCAAGTCCTCTCAGGCCCCAGCTCCTAGGTAAGAGCTGAAGCCCTGGGATCTGCAGGGACAGGTGCGTTCGACTTACAAAAAATCCAAAAGAAATCAATGTTTGTGTTCATGACTTAATTAATCTAGTGGTGCTCATCTTCTCAGTTGCCTTGAATATCTCAATAACTTTTAGATGCAATCACTCAGTTTTCTAATGATATTTTCTTGGCGGGTATGGGGAGAAAGCACATATGTTAAGTGAGGCTTACCCTCTCAGATGAGACAGAAAATAGGGGTCTTTGATCTGCAGTCATTGACAACCTAACATAAAAATGCTATCCTAACAGTCCTGACTTTAGACAATTATGCTTCATTCAGCTGATCTATAAGTTCTACCTGGACACATGCTCTGTATGAGATGTCAGTAACCCAGCTCTGTGGTGCTTACATAGCCATCAGACTATGTCATAAAAATGACTATGTAGGGGGTGCTTCCTGAACAAGAGATTTATAAATAAAAAATATTGTGAAAGTCAGTCTCTGAAATAAGAGTCTGATGGAATTATTAAAAAAAAGAAAAACTTCATGTAATAAATGTCGAGTTTCCCCATTATGTTGAGCTTTGGGTATTAGCAACCTCTAAGCCCAATACCATCTTGTTTCTCCAAGGCCCCCCCTCCCATGACCAAAGCTAGCCAGTCACCTACACTGGGTGGTGAAAGGAACCAAGCCACCTGAGACTTCAAAAGACATGAGAGTGAGAATGGCCCAAGTCCCAAAGTGGGGCCCATGGGTCAGCTGCCCTTTCAAGATATGACTAGGGGAATGAGAACAAAAAAGGAACCAGGCGAGATGGTTTGGCTAGGGGGAGAGTTGGAGATATTTTTGAAGACGACACAATAGTGAGGGTGAGAGAAGGAAATAAGGCAGGAATGCAGCAGAGGGACTTAGAAGATGGAAGGGGCAGGAATGGATGATAGTTACATGAAGTGAGCACTGAGACTAGTGCTAAAGTCCTACATCTGGCACAAGGATTCAGTTATTAATTGTTCCCATCCAAGCTTTTGGTGAATATCTTTGTGCATATCCATTTAAGGCCTTCTTGCAAGTGTTCACTTGAATTCTTTGTAGCCTCTAATACACTACCAACTATTTCTTGCATGTCTTTACTTGAGAAGCTACAAGATGCAAGATGTGGCCCCTGCCATCAAAAAGCTCCCAGTCTGGAGTGGGTGATTACAGGAGGTAAGGGCTTTGCTGGCAGTGTACAAGCAGGCCAAAGAGGGACATTGAAAAACTTCCCAAAGGTGCTAATACTTGAAATGCATTTTGAGTTAGTTAAGCAGAGAAGAGGTGCTACCCGTGATAGATACTCTACTACTATTTGTTAATTAATTTTAGTTCATTTTGATTTGTAGTGATTACCGAGAAGATTGTTCTAGGACTGGGAGCTAGTCCTTATAACCACTGTTTTTATTAATGTCAAGTAAAAGGATAAATCTATCCCCTTTAGTGTCTAGGGGTACAATCTGAAAAAAAATACTATACCTTACCTTTGGCTGATTTGGGGAGTACACTCATCATTTTTCTAATTATGAGGCATCTTTTCGTTCTACTAATTTCATAGCAAAAAGTTTGAAAAGCTTTTGAAAAGATAACATTTTACTAACTTGAAATATGTGTGTATATTTTAGCATAAAACATACTTGGCAGCTGCTAACATAATTGGATGGCTACGCCTTGCAAAAACTTGATTTCTTTTTAATCAAATTTTTAGAACCATACTGGGTTTCTTGCCAGTGCTGCAATAGTGAGCAATAAATACATCATTAGATCAATGGTGGCCTAATGATGGATTACTCAAAGGATAGTTCTAGCCAAGAAGAATAAGCTCAGAAGTCTCATTGTGCAAAGATTAATAAAATATTGTTTAAAACATAGATACTGAATTAAGATAACAGCGAAGAAAACATTGCAAAATTGAACAGCCCGGCCATGGGTTTAAAATGCAGCATAGTGATACTGATCACAGATTTTCCTAAGAACACCGGAGCAGCGGCACTATTACATAAGCCTCTGATTAGTGCCAGAGATGAGAAGGAAAAAGTTATAAAAAGAGAAACTAACCAAAGGAAGGCCTACTGCTGTAATAAATTATTAAAAGCAAGCAGAGCAAGTGGGTTGTGAAGACAATATAAAACAGAATCAATGCCCCCAAGAAACTCCAAACCATCAGCACCTCTATAAATTTCTTACCACTCTGGCACTTTACTGGAGGTTCTTTCTTTCCTACCACTCTCCTCATCCCATTCAACCCCTTGACCCTTCACTTTTTGCCAGTTCTTTTTTCATAGCTTAACATTTGTTTTTCTTCTGTAACTCAGGAGTTATATTTCTCAGCTTGTATCAGAAGAGTGTCTGTAAGGCCACAGATGAGTGCATCTGTCACTTCATTCATCTGGATCTTAAATTTCCCACAGAAACCATAAGCTGAGAATATCTAGCATGATACACTTATCAACACGATTTTAATACTATCCTTTTATTTTGTCTTCCTATTGTTATAATTAAGTCAAAAAGTTAAAGCTAGTATAAAATTTCTTTAGCTCAATGACTGTTTCATATTAGAAGATGTTACTGGACGCAAAAAACCAAAGTGAAGGTAGGACTTGGAACAGAACTGTGGAGGAGAAATAGTCAAAATGGCTAAAATTTTAATACTAGGAACTGTTAAAAGGGCAGATTGACTTGAAAAGTGACTTTTTTTATAAGTAAATTTTTGCAATGGGAATAAAGGTATGGAAAGAAAGGTCAAAAACTTAAAAAGAATTTGCCAAATTCTTTTTGCCAAAAGTATGCCACAGCAAAGAAAGAAGAAAAGAAAGAAAGAAAGAAAAGAAAGAATTATTGCTTAGAAGCTTGTAACGACCTATGGCCCAGGTTCAAAAAAAGTAGCATTCTACAGTAGTGTTTTAACTAGGCACAAATCAGTCCCAGTGTATAATCAGGTGCTGTGATTATACCATAGGCCTTTAACATTTTCTAGGCCCATCCAATCACACAAGCTGGGCAAATAAATGTAACATAAGCAATTTTATCTTGCCAGTGCAAAAACATTATTAGCAGCATGACTCACAAGCAAGCAGTATACGTCTAAAATATTAGTAAAAAAATTCTACATATAGGCTTTACTGCCATTGTACTCTGTGACCTTTAGGAAATGATTTGTCATTGTGGATGAAGGCTGGCCAGTTAAGGTCAGGGTCATTGAACCAATTATCATATATGGTAGTTAGCTTTATAAAGAAAACTGTTCCAAGGTCAAAGTCAGTATAAAAAATTCAAAGAAAGATTAAAAAAACTGTATATTGTATGAATGACTAAACAGAACTTTTTCATCTCACTATGATGCTAAATAAAAACAATTCAAAACACAAGGCCAACTTCTCAGTTATTGGTATCATCTTTGAATGTGAAAGACAAGACCTAAATATTATTACACCTTTGTGGCTACTCTTCGCTCATCTGTAATAAAGTGGGGAAAAAAAATCGTACTCAAAGGTTTATTAAGATAAGCAGCCTATAAACATGACCGCCAAGTGCTCCTTAAAACAGAAATTACTCCATAAAAGTCCCTGTAATGATCAGTGGCCTGGAACAATCAGCCTATCCATATCCTTTGTCATCAGGGAAGTAAATATTCTGGGCACTGCTAACCTCTGAGAAGTCACTTGGTTTTTTAGGTATTTGGATGGAAGAAAGGGGGAAAGGCAACAACTTCAGCTAGACACTTTATCTTTTACACATTATCTAGGAGTCTTAAATTGAGAATTATGCCAGTCTGAAATGCGAGAACAGAATCAAACTATACATCAGTATCAAACTACTCCTATAGTATTAAAACTATACATAAAATGTCAGTATCAAACTATACATAAAAATGAATTGGAAACAATTAATAAATCAAAATTCATACAGATTTTAAAGGAGAGGTAGCCATCGATTCTCAACGCATCTCTCTGTGATGCTGAGAAAAATCCATGTACCCAATTTATTGGATAGCTCAAAATACTTCTAGATGACTTTCTGAAAATAAGATTCCCTGGGTAGGTGGTTTGGGACACTCTCCTGACCAAGTGGCAAACTAGCTACAACTTCCCAAGAAGATCCTTGACCTTGGATAAGTCTGTACTAATCCCCAAACCTGAAACACCTTTAAAGAGTCACAGGTGGTTGTCAAGGACTGGAATTCTTCTACCCTCCAAGGAGAAATGGCCAACAATGTGAGTTAGGACTGGCAAAGACTTGAACTAGAAAATGAAGGGACTAAGACTGGGGCAGGGTCTTAAATTACTTTGCTTCTCCATACAGACTTCCTTAGAATTAGGGCTAACCTGGAATGGTTCAGCTGGGGCTTCCAAAACACTTCTGAACATAGGACAAAAGGTGCCATTGTTGAGGACAGAGAGTTAAAGCATTACCTGTAAATTTCACAAGGCCAGTAAATCCCATCTGGAAATTTCAGAACAATTATTTGTTAAATCAACTTACAGACTATAATTATTCTTTTATATGATAAACACCATTCCAGTGTTTCTGAAATATGGTGAGGGAATTCCTGGCATTAGAGTCACTTGGGGTCTTGTGAAAAGTGCAGATTCTTAAGCCCCACCCCAGAGTCAAAACCCAGAGACTAGGTCAAGCCCATGAACTGAATTTCTACAGAGAAATGAAGTTTACTCAGATGATGCCTATCCAGCCAGGAGAATTATGTCTATTTAGTCCATCAGAAATTTAAAGACACTCACAGATTAGGGATTTGCATATTTCCCCCTCAAATGTTTAAGTACCATAAAAATAAAAACAATATTTGTTGTAATGAGTTTTTAAAAACTATGGCAGTTTATTCTGTCCACATATAATAAACACCATTATTAAAATATAATTATGAGCATAAAATTATTGGGAAAAATATCAAGTATGCGTCACAAAAATATTGCCTTTATTTTGTCACCAAAAGTATTGTGCTATTAAAGGAATTTATAGTTTTGTAAGTATCAGTCATTGGGTTGCAGGAACTTAGTAAGCTGTTAAACTCCTCCCATACTCTTTTAGTCATCAGAATTTTTGTGATAAAGACTTTTTATTATTTTTTTAAACTATAAATTGTGAACCACTGCAATTAGTGATTGGGCTGAATATGAATTTATATCCAAGTAATAAATTCCTAAAAACATGTTCCATTAGAATTACTAAGGCAGTTTTAACTTTAATAGATTAAATAACCTCTTCAATAAAGCTGTTTACTTCTATTAAGGATTTCTTTTATGCAAAACAATTCATTTGTAATGCATTCTCTTAAGAAGCACATGAAAACTGTTTCTGAAATACATGCTACTGCAAAGCAGTAAACCAGTGCTGCTTGTGATGTGACAATCATCACATTTCTGTTCTGGAGGGAATTTTTTCTCCTGTAAACTCACCCTTCTCAAACCATGGCTATAATTATTTCACAAAATGTAGTTTGCCATTTCTGAAGAGTCAAACATTCCTGTTTCTCCCTCATCAAAATCACAAGTTCAGGCTGAATATTGAATGAAAATATAACTTGAGAGGCAGGCTTTGTTTGTAGCGTGTTGTTTTTACTAAGAGTTGCCCCCTACCCACACTCCATCCTAGTGCTCCCACTGAAGTGTACATGTTATGTTTTAACAGATGGGCCGGCTGGCGGCTTCTAGGCTGTAAAACAGGAACGCAGAATCTGCACCAAGTGGTATTGAACCGAATGCTAGTAAAGTTCATGGACATACACTGACCCAGACAGACCAGGCAGATCCAGACATGCTTACACACACTCACCATACATGCCACAGATCAGAGGGTCCATCTCCCTACCCAGGGGAAGTTCAAGGCTGTCCCCGCCCCTATATATTTCTACTTCATTCACCTATCAATTTTATACACAATCACACATATGTACACACACACACACACACACACACACACATATGCACATCTACATACGCATATACATGCATGGATAGCTATATATCTCAACATTTTAATATATTTTCAAAGATCAAAATACCCCGAATTCTGTACCTAAGTCTCTGTCTAGTACTCTTCATGAGCTCTCATTCATGTCAAATTAGAATTACAAGAAAATATTGTATTCAATTCTATTTAGTCCACACATCATATAAAATACATATGTGCAATTGCCCTCAGAAAAACTTGCTGCTTTTACCCCTTTTATCATTAAGATTAAAAAAAAAAATTCATCCCAGACTGAGTAACAAATGAAGTGTCAGGTTTAACCTTAAATCCTGTCACAACTTCATCACTTAAACACAGAGGTGCTCAAGCAGACACCAACCGACCAGCTTGGTGGTCCATTTCACGGTCTGATCTCGGATTCTCCGGGGCTCCGTGCACTGGGAACGACAGTAGCTCCCCAGTGGTTCTAACAAAGTCCTTCGGACACACCTTGCGGGTGATATGGATGGAGGTCCAAACACCTCAGGAGGGATGTGGATTCAAGTGCTAATACAAACTGATGACTTTACAAAGTTTAATATCCGTGCTGTCAATCCCTTTCAGTAAGTGCAAAGCACTAAAGACCCAGCTACAGAACCTGGGTGGTCACTTAAGTTCTTGGACCACTGAAGACCCACCCGAACACGATGATCGCTGGCTCAGGCTACAGCTCAGACGCTGGTTATCGAGCTGCACCGTCTCGGGCGCGGGTTAATTTTTCAGGAGCCCCTCCGCAAGCCATCTAGGAACGCTGTCCTTACACTACTGGGCACAGAGGCCGCCCTCAGCGCGCTTGTCGCCGCCGCAGAGAGCCAGGGGACGCGTCCCTGGGCCCCATCTAATGAAGGCAATTACAACACACCAAGTTCGTGTGAACGCAGAGTCGCGTCCCGGGCCGAGAGCTATGCTTTGAAACAAGAAGTTCGGGACTAGGGTTTCTGGAGGGGAATAAATACTTCCGAGCCCTGACCTTCCCACAGGGGCCACCAGCGTACGGACTGACGGACGCGCACCAGGACGCTTCTAGTCTCTCCGCTTGCGGAACAGCGCAAGGGAGCCGCTTGCCCTGCTCGCCGCCACTCACCCTCCTCGCCGAGTCCCGATCGCAAATCGACGCCTCTGCTGCGGGTTCTGAATCCCAAGTTGCCCTGAAACGACGACTGCTGTTGCCCTAGCGGACCCGGGCACATTGGCTCAGGCAGGTACCTCAGAGGGAACACCA
>PVJL010014516.1:0-27780 GCA_004026885.1 Lyroderma lyra
ATCTCATTGTGGTTTTGATGTGCATTTCCCTGATAGCTAATGAGGATGAGCATTTTTTCATACGTCTGCTGGCCATTTGTATTTCCTCATGGGAGAAGTGTCTGTTTAGTTCTTCTGCCCACTTTTCAATTGGGTTGTTTGTTTTTTTGTTGTTAAGTCTTATTAGTTCTTTATATATTTTAGATATTAGACCCTTATCTGATGCATTATTGGCAAATATTAAGTGATCCCCCTGACTACTCTAGTACTCACCTGGCAATATACATAGCTATTACCATATTATTGACCGTATCCCCTATGTGTTACTTTACATCCCCATGACTAATTTGTAACTACCAAGTTGTATTTTTTAATTCCTTCACCTTTTTCACCCTGCCTCTGAATGCCCCTCCTATCTATCACCCCGATACATCCAGTATCCATCTGACACCATACACAGTTAAAACAATATTATTGATTATATTCCTTATGCTATACCCTATGTTCTCATGACTACTTTGTAACAACCAATTTGTGCTTCTCAATCCCTTTGCTTTCTTTACCGAGCCCCAACCCACATTCCATCTGGCAACCATCAAAATGTTTTCCATATCTATGAGTTTGTTTCTGTTTTATTTGTTTGTTCATTTTGTTCTTTAGATTCCTCATATAAGCAAAATCACATTCCATCTCTCTTTTTGACACTTCACTCAGGATGAACCTTCCAGGTCCATCCATGCCACCACAGATGGCAAGAACCCATTTTATTCCATGACCGAGCAATACTCCATTGTATATATGTACTACCTCCTCTTTATCCACTCATCCATTGACAGACACCCAGGCTGCCTCTACATCTTGGCCATTGTAAACAATGCTGCAATGAACATGTGGATGCAGATGTCCCCTCAAAGTAGCATTTTGGGTTTCTTTGGATTAATACCCAGAAGTGGGATTACTGGGTCCTTCTTTGTCTCTTCTTTAGCCTTTGTTTAACACCTATCTTGTATGGTATAAGTATTACTACCCAACATTTTTTTTTTCATTTTCATAAAATATCTTTTGCCCATCCCTTTACTTTCAGTCTGTGTGTCTTTTGATCTGAAGTGAGTCTCTTGTAGGCTGCAGATGTAAGGGTCTTGTTTTATTAACCATCCAGCTGCCCTACCTTGTGACTGGAGCATTTAGTCCATTTACATTGAAAATAATTATTGATAGATATATAGTTATTGACATTTTATTATTCATATCTGGGGATTTTTTTGTCTTAAAGTAGTCTTTCTGTGATTCTTTGTAATTCTGGTTTGGTGGTGATGAACTCCTTTAGCTTTTTCTTGTCTGGAAAACTCTTTATCTGCCCTTCAATTCTAAATGATAGCTTTGCTGGGTAGAGTAATCTTGGTTGTAGGTCCTTGCTTTTTATCTCTTTAAATATTTTGTGTCAATCTTTTCTGGCCTGCAAAGTTTCTGTTGAGAAATCAGCTGACAATGTTATGGGGGCTCCCTTGTAGGTAACTAACTGCTTTTCTCTTGCTGCTTTTAAGATTTGTTCTTTGTCTTTAACCTTTGGCATTTTAATTAAAATGTATCTCAGTGTGGGCCAATTTGAATTCATCTTGTTTGGGACTCTCTGCACTTTTTGGGCTTGTATATTTATTTCCTTCACCATGTTAGGGAACTTTTCTGTCATTATTTCTTCAAATATTATAGATTATCAATTCCTTTCTCTCTCTCTTCTCCTTCTGGTACCCCTATGATATGGATGTTGGTATGCTTGATGTTGTCCCAGAAGCCCCTTAAACTACCCTCATTTTGTTGGAATCTTTATTCTTTTTGCTGTTCTGATTGGGTGTTTTCTGCAACCTTGTCTTCTAAATCACTGATTTAGTTCTTTACTTCATCTAATCCTTTTTGATTTCCTCTAATATATACTTCAGTTCAGTTATTGTATCCTTCATTTCTGACTGTTTCTTTTATTTGAATATTTTTATCTCCATTTTTATTTTTTCTATCTCTTTGTTGAAGTTCTCCCTGAGTTCATTAAGCATTTGTATAACCAGTGTTTGGAACTCTGCATCTGGTGGACTGCTTGTCTCCATTTTGTTAGCTTTTTTCTAGAGCTTTGCTCTGTTTCTTTATTCAGGACACGTTTCTTCATCTCCCCATTTTGGCTGCCTCCTTGTTTTTGTTTCTATACATTAGGTAAAGCTGCCATGTCTCCTCGTCTTAGAGTGGCCCTGTGAAAAAGGTTCGTTGTGGGGCTCAGCAGTGCAGTCTTCCTGGACACCTGAGCTGGGCACTCCAGGTGTGTTTCTTGTGTGGGTTATGTGTGCCCTTCTGTTGTAGCTGAGCCTTGATTGCTGTTTGCATATCAAGGGGAAGGATTTGTCCTAGGGCTGATTGTTTGTGAGGACTGCTTGTGACTACAATGAAGGAGCTGTTGTGCTGGGTTTGACCCTATGGAGTGGGAATTGCATTAGCTGAGCTCTGGTGCCTGCCTAGTATGTACCAGATTTTGTATTTGTCATTTCTTGGTATGGCTAGGTGATGGTCCAGCTGTGTTGAAAGCTGGCTACTCAGAGTGCCAGCCTTGCAGCCTCCTGGGAGGGGTCTCATCACAGGCCAAGTTCAGCCACAGCCTGTACCCTACTTGGGGCCACCTGGCATGAGCCACAAAGCAATCCACAGAAGGCCACCACCTGCACTGAGATTCAAGTTGTCTCAAAAGGTCAAGCTGTGAACTGAGGTGGCTGTTGCTGGTGCCAGACTTAGTGCTGCTTAGCCAGAGATATAGGACATGCCAAAGCCAGATGCCACTTTTGTGGGTTTTGTGAACCTTTGAGAGATTTTAAGAAAGTCCCCAGCATAAGCCAAGGCCCATCGTTTACCTGGAAAAACTACCTGAAGCAGCTTGGGTGGGCTGAAAAGTTGGGTGGGGTGGGGTATTAGGGAATCAAAGTGAACAGTGTTAGCCAGGTTGATAGATGGTAGCTGCCTGAGCCTGCACACCAGGAGGTGGAGGGCTCACCAAAAAAACCCCCAAAAAAAACCAAAAACCAAAAAACAAGAACAATGGCTTCTGCCAGCTCTGCTGTCCAGGAGAAAGCTGCTTCTCCAGCCCTCATCCTGAATCCAGACAATTCAACTCTTCCCTGTATGTCCCTGGCACCATTAGAACTACTGCCGCAGCACTGAAGCTCAGAGCAAGTGAGTCCATCGGCAAGTTAGTCCATGCGTGGGCCCTTTAAGAGTAGCACCTAGGACTGCAGCCACTCTCGTCTCAGTCAGCTATAATCTCTGTTGGTCTTCACAGCCAGAAATTATGGGGACTTCTCTTCCTGGCACTGACACCCAGGGATGGACAGCATGGTGTCTGACTAGGACAGCTTGCTCCTCTGGGGAGCAGGTACCTCTGCAGCCAAAATATCCCTTCCGATTTTTAATGGTCACACGTGGGCATGGGACCAGCCCATTCCATAGCTCTGTCCCCCACTACTAGTCTCGTGGTGGCTTCTTCTGTATGTCCTTAATTGTAGGATGTATTTTCAGCTAGACTTCAAGTGATTCTCGTGCTTTACTTCCTTCCTTCCTTCCTTTTTTTTTACTACTTTCTGACATCATATATTTGAAGATGTATTCCTGGTACATGACTTTTTAAAGTCATATTTTCAGATTTGACAAAAAGATGTTCCAAAAGAGTAAACTGGTTTATGGTTGCTTATAAATCCCAGGTACTCTGGCAATTGTACTGGTTTCTCTTTCTGAAACTTCCATTAAATTATCAGAAATACAGATGACGGACCGTTTCCCCTCCTCTTCCCCATGAAACCTTCCATTGTTGTCCTCTTGTCATGTTTGGGTAGAACTTTCCTCTGGTTGATCCCATCATCACCATGGATGTCCCCAAGACAAGCAACATTCAGCTTTTCCCATTTCTCTCCTAATAAAATCAAGGAAAGAGAAAACAGAAGGAAGGAAGAGAAGGAAGAAGAATACTACAAATATGTGTCCTGGATTTCTCCTTTTCTCCTTATAACTCATCTCAGAACTTAAGGCCATGTGTCCCTCCTGCTCTTCTGGGCGTTGCTTTTAGCTATACTTTTCTATGGCGCCATTAGGCAGTGGGACTTTGAAGCATTTTCAAGGAGCAATTCTTCAATTCATGCACTTTACATTTATTCTCTACTTTATAAATGACGCTATGGAAAAATGTGGTATTGGAGTTTGCTTATAATGAGGCCTAATTGCATCACCGGGAGTAAAGTGATAGTAAATGACTTGCTCAAGGTCAAGAAAGGTACGATTTGTCCAAAGAGAATCCAAAAATAGAACTGAGGTCTGCTGACGTTCAGTTTAGTGCAGCATCCAATAAACCACATTCTCTTTCCTCTGCACATTTTCTCTTCAGTGGTTTGCTACGGGCACAGATATTAGACAGCCTGCCAATCTAAATAGTCATAAAATGGTTAGAGGTAGTAAAATAGGCTCCATGGGGAACAAAACGTATATGTCATTGTCAGTTGCAAAACACAACTATCAAGTTCACAATAGCAGTAGAGGCAAGTCTACCTTTACCCTTCCTGGGGCACCTTTTTCTAACAGAGCATGATTTTTTTGTTTGTTTCAGTCAAAAACATATTTCAAATGAAAAAATCATATTGCCTTTATATTTGTGCCTGCAATTGAGGTAATGAAGTATGGAGTTCATTTGTGAATGTTTTGAATGGCAACGTCTCCTTGAAATTATTTTTGCTGGGAACTCAAATGAACATTCTTTCAAAATAGTCACACTGTTGTAATTGGCAAACCTCTGAGACGGTATCTTGGGAGGGAAACAACATGCAGTTGGAAAGGAATATAAAATTCATAGACCTGCAACCTGAATTATCCATTTCATTTACTACATTTTCATGTTAAAACTGTCTCCAGATGGAAAGACAAGATCTTAAAGTCTTTGTGAAAATGTCTGTTAGTATTAGATACTAGGAGGACATTACAATTTTATTACATCTTGTATGTGTCTGTGTCTTATTACCTGTTTATTCAAAAATGCATCTCATTGTTTTTATCATAAGACATGACTGATTATTTCTAAAATTTCTTTAAAGGTCTTTTGGAGGAAATAATGGGTTATGTTCCCCACAGGATCATTTGATTGTGGCTCAGTCTTGAGATCTATTTAAAGATGCTTTCATTACTAAACCCTAAAATTGCTGCCTGTCTCCTGACCAACTTTGGAGATTTTAAATAATTGATTTCAGTAACTAGACTTATGTCTCATCTTCTAATAACCAATGCACTGCTCTGGGGACAATTTCTATTAATAATAGAGAGATGTCTTTCAGTTATGGAGGATAAGGGAGGGCAGATTTACTTAGAAGCACTGGCCAAATACAGAAAAATGAACTCTGAAAAGAAGTCGATTCTAAAGTCTTCAGTTTTGGTAAATGCTTTTATTTATTTCTCCTACTCCTTTACAAAATGCCATCATTTCCTCAGAAAATGGCTTTCTTCTGACTTCTGGAAGTATGCCTTACTGGGATCCCAGGGGTGATAGCCTGGGTCAGGCTAAGAGGCCAAATGCTGCTATGAGTTTTCCTAATCATGCAGAGCTGAAGGAAGGGAGTGTGGATACCTACACTCAAAGTCAAATAATGGGGACACACAAAGTGAGTCCAATTTCATTGGGAAGTTAAATAGAGGAAGTTTGTTTTTTCCAAATTAATTTTCCTGACCCAGGGTATATGAATCAAAGTGAGATGTGATGTTGCCACAATAGCTCTAGTGTGTCAAAGGCCACGAGACTGTTGTTTACTCATGCTTCCGAGAAAATAGTATGTCTGTTAAAAACTCAAAAGACAACTTATTCTCAAAAATATGCTCAGCTTTCTTGAAAACTGAATTCAGTGGATAAACTTCTCTTTTTCAAAAATGTTTTGGATGATTTGTATCTTCTGTTTCTAATAACACATTTTATCCCAAAGCACCAAAATATTTTCAATCTTCCAATCATCATAAGATTAACTATATAAAAAAAAAGATACAAGGCTGATCAACTATTTTATCCAATTTCAACAACCTTAGAAAGGTTGATGCTACTAGGAAATATTTCTCAAAATCGTATTCCTTCAGGGCTGCTAGAAGATCAAAAGAAAATTTGTTGAACTTAGCAAATAATAAATTGTACTTGTATTTACTCTCATGATCCAGAAACCAAATTTCAATAAGGCTATGATATTTAATGTTTCACTGATAAGAGAGTTTAATGACCAAGTAGAGAAGAGATGTATCAACCAGATGAGTATTAGACTATTAATTATTACTAGTTATTGGCTGCTGGCTGCTGACATTAATTTATTCTCCACATATTGTGTAATTGTATAAGATAATGTATCTTATACAATTCTTTTCTTTTGACTTTTTGATTCCTTACTGGTCACAGTAAAAATCAGATATCACTTATATATTTTTCTACTCCCTCTTCCCTGCCAACTTTGTTATTTTTAAAAGTAATTTAGGGAGTTCCCTGGTGGTGTAGTGGCTTAAGGCTTCGGCACTGGCGCTGTGAACACTGCGGCCTGGGTTCGATTCCCAGCCAGGGAGCTACCCACATACAAAACAAACAAACAAACAAACAAGAAAAAGTGATTTAGTTATATTTAAAAAATAATTTTTCATTTTTCAATTATAGTTGACATATAATATGATATTAGTTTCAGGTATACCACACAGTGATTAGACATTTATGTAACTTACGAAGTCATCACTGGTAACTTTACTACCCTTCTGACACCATACATAGTTATTACAATATTATTGACTGTATTTCTGATACTATATTTTACGTCCCCATGACTATTTTGTAACAACCAATTTGTACTTCTTAATCCCTTCTCCCTTTACACCCATTCACCCAAGTCCCTCCCACAAGGCAACAAAAAACTTGTTCTCTGTATCCAGAATGTGTTTCTGTTTAGTTTGTTCATTTATTTTGTTTTTTAGATTTAACATATAATTGAAACCTTATGATAGCTGTCTGTCTGATTTATTCATTTAGCATGATATCCTCTAGGTCCATCCATGTTGTTGCAGATGGCAAGATGTCATTTGTTTTTGTGGCTGAGTTATATTCCATTGTATATATGCCCCCCTTCTTTATCCACTCATCTAGTCACAGACAGTTAAATTGCTTCTATATCTCAGCTATTGGAAATAATGCTGCAATGAACATAGGGATGCACATGCCTTTTCAAATTAGTGTCTTGAAGTTCTTCAGATAAATGCTCGGAAGTGAAATTATTGGGTCCTTCTTTGTCTTTTGCTATAATCTTTGTTTAAAGTTTACTTTGTCTGGTGTAAGTATTGCTATCCCAGCTTTTTGTTGTTGTTGTGATTTTCATTTTCATGAAATATCTTCTCCATCCCTTTAACTTTCAGTCTGTGTGTACCTTTTGATATGAAATGAGTCTCTTGTAGGGAACCTATGTAAGAGTCTTGTTTTCTTATTCATTCAGCCTGTCTATATGTTTTGATTGGAGCATTTAATCCATTTACATGGAAAGTAATTGTTGATAGATATGTATTTATTGCCATTTTATTATTCATATTTTTGATACTTTTTCCCCTCTTCTTGTTAAAGAAGTCCCTTTAACAATTTTAGTAGTACTGGTTTAATGATGAACTCCTTCAACTTTTTCTTGTCTGGGAAGCTCTTTATCTGTCCTTGGATTCTGAATGATAGCTCTGCTGGGTGGAGTAATCTCAGTTGTAGGTCCTTGCTTTTCATTACTTTGAATATTTCCTGCCAATCCCTCTGACTTGAAATTTTTTCTGCTGAGAAATCAGCTGGCAGTCTTATGGGAACTCCCGTGTAGGTAACTAAAGACTTTTCTATTCCTGTTTTTTAACATTATCTTTTTGTCTTTAACCTTTGGCATTTTAATTATGATGTGTCTTGGTTTAGGCCTCTGTGGGTTCATTTTGTTTGGGACTCTGTGTTTTCTGGCCTTGTACGCTTATTTCCTTCACTAGCTTAAGGAATTTTTTCATCATCATTTTTTTCAAATAGGTAATCTATTTTTTGTCTCTCTCTTCACCTTCTGGTTCCCTTGTGATGCAAATGTTGATATGCATGATGTTATCCCACAGGCCCCTTAATCTAGTCTTATTCTTTGACATTTTTCTTTTTGCTGTTCTGATCTGCAGATGGTTGATGCTTATGCTGGGCTTGGAGGTGACTGGGAAAGGCCAAACTGAAAACAAAGTCAACTGCCTTTAGTGCCAGGATTGGGGCTGCTTAGCAAGATGTACAGGTCACACTGAGGCCAGATGCTGCATGTTTGGGGTTTGTGAACCTTTGAAAGATTTTAGGAAAGGTTGCAACATAAGCCAAGTCCGGCCTTTTGTATGGAAAAGCCACTGGAAGCAACTTGAGTGGGCCCCTAATATGAGTGGGATGGGGTCTCAGGGAATCATCAGGGTGAGGCCAATGGTATTAGTGAATTGATGGAAACTTAGATATGGTACTATCCTGAGTGTGCAGGTTGGATCGGAGGAGGGCTCAACCAGAAGATAATGGCTTCTGCCAGCACTTCTGTCTGGGATAAAAGTGTCCCTCCAGCTTTTTCCCCAAAGCCAGACAATTCAGTACCTCCTCATAAGTCCCTGGTGCCTTTTGAACTGCTGTCTCAGTGCTGGAGCTCAGAGTGAGTGATTCCTTCAGTAAGTAAGTCTGTGCACAGGCTCTTTAAAAGGAGCACCTGGGACTTCAGCAGCCCTCCATGTCACTTATCCCCAGTCTCCACTGGTTTTCACAGCCAGAAGTTGTGGGACCTCTCTTCCCAGCATTGGAGTTTTGAGCTGGGGAGCCTGGTGTAAGAGTGGGGGTTGGGACTCCCTTACTCCTCAGTGGGGACCTCTGCAGGCAAGATAGTCCTCCTAATTTTTAACTGCCACATGTATGTGGAACCAACCTGTTCCACATTTCCACCTCTCCTACCAGTCTCGAGGTGGCTTCTTCTGTATGTCCTTCGTTATAGGAATTTTGTTTAGCTATATATACTTCAGGTGATTCTCAAGGATGGTTGTTCTGTATTTCAGTTGTCATTTTGATGTGGTTGTGGGAGGAGGCAAGCACAGTGTTCCCCTACTCTGCCATTGACCAAGACTCTTCTCGGTCATCTTTAAATGACCATCTCGGGTCTAATCTTTTTCCTCCGGTATTCCAATCCACCTTGATTATCAAAATCAACAAATAACCCTTAAGTGGTCCAGACACTATGTGTGGCACTTCACATGCATTCATTCATTTAGTCTTCACAGCAAAGCTGCATAGCAGATTCTACAATTATCCTTGTTTTGTAGTTGAGGAAACTAAGTTATAAGAAAGTTAAGTGATAGGCCTAAGAGCACATAACCAATAATTGGCAGAGAAAGTTTTAAACCCAGATCTGACTGATTCTAAAGATAGAATTGCAACATTTTTATTTCTTACCTACTATGGATCACTATTTGCACTACTCAATTTTATACTGAATTGTTTTAAAAATCATCCTCTATATATTTACTCTTATCTCCCTACCTGCATGCTGATCAGGTTGAGGAGGGCACCACATGTTGAACTTCAATGTTAAATCCTGCAACCTCTTGAGGAAGGCTAGAAATACAGCAGGCTCATTAATGCATGATTAATTTTTGTCTGAACATTCTTTTATAAAATAGTTACTTTAAAAAATGTAACTAATTTTAAATGTTCCTGTTGTTTTATTTTGGGGACTTCTTAAAGAGTATCAACTCTTTCTGTGAAGATGTCCTTTCCCGATTTCCTTGTGATTAAGGCCAAAATCATTCAATTGGACCTTCCTAAATTTCCCATGGATGTAGGAGATAATGCTAGTGAAGAAAACACTTTAATAAATAATTTCAATATTTCTGTTTTGGGAAGGAAAAACTTATCTTCATGGAAAATTACCTATAATTTATAAAATGTTTAAGCTGAAGTTATCTCGGAAATCATTATGTATTTTGTCTGTACCTATTTCATGCTTGTTATGACTGTCTACCTTGTATTTCGATTCTTTGTGTACATATCTTCTGCCTTTTAGATTTATCATCTCAAGGACAGAAACTCATGTCTGGTTCACCTTTCTATTTCTTAAAGTGTCTTGCACCGTGCCTATAATGCACTCAGCAACCACCAAAATTTTGTGAACTGAATGACTTAAATTCACCACCCTTTTGTTTGACAGATGTGGCAATAAATTTACAGTAAGTATTTATGTGACTCGAAAATCAGACTGCTAATTCCTGACAAAACCAAGTCTAGAACCCTGTTATTCTGATTGCTATGCCAATGATTTTTCCATGACATTTTGCTTCCCAACTTGTTAAAAATTAGTATGGAATTTCTCTGACTGAACATAATCTGTCATTTCCTTTCAGCTAAAACTCCTGTTAACTTGCTATGGATCCACTGGGAATATGCCTACCGTGGGAACCAGTATAAGGAACAAATACAAAGCACAGAGAAGGGAGACTTATTTGTTCCCTCTTAGTATTCTTGGCCAGAATGGGTTGTATATTTAGTAGTGATAAGGCAGGTATAAGCTTAAACTGTAAGAGTCAAGTCAAATCATAACAGTGGGGAGCTCCCTGATGGTGTAGTGGCTTAAGGCTTCGGCGCTGGCGCTGTCAGCGCTGCGGCCTGGGTTCGATTCCCAGTCAGGGAGCTACCCACATACCAAAAGGCAAAAAAAGAAAAATCATAACAGTGTAGGTGTTTCAGATACACACTAAGGAATTAGGTCAGTCTCTGCCGAAGTTTGGCTTAACTCTTTGTGAATGTGTATATGTGTAAAATTATAGATAATATAAAATATTGTCCTGAAAATTAATGGTTACAAAGATTAAATTATAATAACATAACATAAGCCTTTAGCAAATGCAGAAATGTTTCTGTAAATTTAACTTAGGGGATATTAAACTATTTTAATATTACATTAGATAATGTGATCATTGTTAGTAAGACACACTTACTGAGTGTCTAATGTTTGCTAAGATATGGGAATTGAAGGACAAGAAGCTAGAGTCCCTGGTCTTGTGAATTTATAACCTAGAGTCAGGAACAAGACATGTCCATAAACAGATGAGTACAAAAGAGGACAAAGGGGGTTACTGTAAAGTCAGCATAAAAATAGGACCTTTAATCTTGGTCAATGGGGAGCATTAAATGCTTTTGAATGAATTTGTGATGTATGTATATAAAGTGATCTTTCAGGAATATTAATCTGACTATTGTAATAATCTATATGAAAAGAAATGGGAATGTGGACTAAGATGAGAAGGAAGGACTCTGTGAGTAGAAGGGCAGATCTGAGAGAGATTATGAAGTCAGAATCCACATAATTTGATGACTAAATCAGTCGAGAGGGGGAGATGTTAAACTTGATTCCAAAGAGAGAAGTTAGTTCTTTATGATTGATTTTATTGTATTTGTTACCCCGATTGGTTTGAATCTGCTGTAAGGTGGAGACTTTCACTTATTATCTTTAAATTCCAATATCCCAGCACAAATTAGGCAGTGTTGCTCATGCATTTTTGCCTTCACAAAAGGGAGTCCTTATTACAGAGAAAGAAAAATGGAAAGCTTCATAATGGAACTGGAACTGCCAACAGTGTGTAGCAGAGTGCTGAGTATGTAGCAGATGCTTAACAAGCACTTGAACTGAATTTAATTGTTGGTTTGTTAAAAAATTAATTTAATTGTTAAAAAATTAATTAATTTAATCTGTTGATTTTATTTCTAGTTCAACCAAAAATAGTTATATAACCTTGAGAAAATCATTTAACTTTTCTATATCTCTACATCCAGCTGACATTAAGGACAGATACTAACCCTTCTAACTCTCAGAGTAACTTGATTCTAAATTTGATTTTTCTCACTCACCAAATCCTTTTCTGTGCCTCCACTTCATTTCCAGCCCCTACCTCACTCAGGACCCGAATCGGCAGTGATCTATCCAGAATGAATTTTCTCCTCTATTTCTCCATGCTCCAAATCACTTTTATCTCTCTTAATTTGGTACCATCTTTCATCTTCCCACCTCTTTTACCAAAATTATTTTTACTTCAGTACTAATCTCAGGTAGGTGTGAAAAAAGTACAGCAACCTAATCCAACAATTTCATACTGAGCTATGAAAGATTGATCACCTGAAAGATCTTCAAGGATTCTCAGACTTTACAAAGGGATCTTACTCTCCTGAAATTTTAGGCAAAATTACAAAATAAAGTAATGGAATTTAGAAGAGCAAGATTTACAAGTAGCAACACAGGTCTTCGATCATATTATATAAACTAGCCCTGTCATACAGATGGGCTCAGATTCAGGAGTACAGATTTCTTCCCCATTTCTTTAATTTAGGAAGGATTGGTTAATAATATTATATAAGTTTTGGGCATACATTATCATTTGATATCTTTATGTATTATAGGTGCTTGCCTCCAAAGGGATAGATTCCATCTGTCACCATGTAATTGACCCCCTTTTCCCATTTGGTCCTCCCCCTCCCCCTTTCTCTCTGATAACCACCAATTTGCTGTCTGTGCCTATGAGGGTTTTAGTTATTGTGTCTATTTCTTCATTTGTTTCTCTTTGTTTTACATTCCATGTGTAAGTGAAATCATAGGGTTTTGATCCTTTTCCATCTGACTTATTTCACTTAATATAATACCCTCAAGCCCCATCCATGTTGTCGCAAGTTGCAACATTTCCTTTTTTATACAATCATGGAAAGCAGAGTAGAAAGTGGACCATATTTTAATGTTCATTTGACCATCCCTCTGTCCCGTCTTTATTTTTCCCACTACCTGAATTCTATCAAGAGTTTAAGAAATATTTATTCAGCACCCACTCAATATCATACAGCATGTTGCTAGTGGTATTGTAAATATGGACAGAATATTGTTCCATACCTCAAAGAGCTTGTAGTGCACTCTGAATGACAGACATCTACATAGATAAGTACTTAGAAATACACTGGCGGACATTTCACCCAGCTCGGGGGTGGGAGTGGGGTAAGGAAGGCTTTCCAGAGCTCAAGCTTCAACTTTTTAAACAGGTCTGCAAAGCAGGACCGGTGCATATCTTCATAACTGGCCTACGGTATATAATCAAGATTTCTGAAATGTATGTCCCGGACACAAGACATAGGTGATTTACTTTTCCAAACCAATCAGGTGTATGTAACTTGCTGAAGATGATCTTAACAGTGGTGTATATCACCAAAGCTAGTTACCTAATTGCTCTTAACAATGACGTGAGAAAGGATAGGCCTTTCTTCTCTATTGCGTTAGGTGTTTCTATTAGAAGAACCTGGCTCTGGAGAAATAGTTCTGTCCTATTCCATTTGTCTCCAAAAGGCAAAACCATTAATTTCCATCAATCCTAGCCTTCTTTCTTGACCTTCTATAAACCTGGCTTCGGTTCATTCAAACTGTACGTCCACTGAAGAATTAAAGAGATTTTATAGTCTAACACAAAAAACAATCCTGAAGCCTTTTAATTTCGTGGTTGTCTCCCAGGTAGGTGCAAAATAATCAGAATGACAACACATTTCATGATGTCCTTCTGTTTAAGTGATTAAACTGAAATTTGTAGAAAAACTAGTCAAAGTTCAACTGAACTGTGATTCTAAGAAAAGCCTTGGGTGTTTTTGGAGGCTGCAAAATACATGGGGAAAAAACACTCTTCCAAGTTCAATGTATTCTACAAGGGACTATCCAATTCCAAGGGCAAAATGTGGGAGCTATATGTGCACAAAAGTACGGTAGCCAAAACTGCTCCTGCAGCCGCCGTCACCCTGCAGTCCTGCAGGCCTTGGGTCCAGGCCAAACAGACACTCGTGAGGGAATAAATGGTCTGATCTGTGAACAGTTTGCACTATGTAACTGAACCTGTTGAAAGAAAAAGCCAGGAGTGGACTTATCCTTTTTATATCATTTTCATAAAAATCACCAGTTACTGAAAGATTTCGATGTGCAAGTGCGTTCTTTAGATGCACACATGCACATCATCAAAGACACCGCCTCTGGACCTCCATATTGAAACCCCTGCTCCTAGCCTTTTGAATTTTTTTAAGTGCTAACTGACTGTAATTGGTACCAGACCCTCACGAATATAAGTATTTCGTATTTGTCAGTGTTTCCTTTGCACTTCAGCCTAGGCTACTTGCTGGTACTCTGACGCCTCGCTGGCTGGCTGCTGGTCACATGAGCAGTGACTGTACAGATGAATATACCATACAATGGCTTGGGGGCACTAAAGCAGATGTGCCTGTGAGCATGAGTGACAGTATAGCCAGCAGGGAGCCAATCTGCTGGTAGGTGGGCTGATTCAGGCTGGAACGAAACTGCTCTCCCCGTGAGACACGATGTGCTCCAGAACCCTCTAGGAGACTCTGAACACGGGGCTAGACCCGTCCTTGTCTCTTACCATCTGTTCTCAGAAATGCTCTTCTCTTGCTTTCGTTCATTAATCCTTACTCTCACCCAATTACATTTACATAATTGCTCTCTGTCTCTACCAACTTCTCTCGTTTCTTTTCTCTGTCCTCCAACTTCTCTCTCTTTCCATTCCTCCCTCCCTTACCCGCATACCTATATGCTAGAATCTGTAGACACCTAATATGTTTCCCATAAATCTAACAACGACACTGCCAACATCCCAAAATATTACCCATCAGCAAATTCTGGGAGGATAGTCCCTGGGTATAATTTCTGTAGCCTGCCACCATGCCATATGCCGTACTGTACAACTGACTGAGGCCTGTGTCCCCATAGGCCCTCCTAATACTCTTATAAGAGCCTTAGTGCATTGGTGTTTTCATCATTGTCGCCATTGTCATCATCATCGTCAACTTTTGTCATGTATGAAGCGTTCTTGAACTGAAAAACTTAAGAGAAAGAATAGCATGGCACCACAGTGTTTTCAACGTGTACTTGGGTGTCAAGCAACACTGAGCAGATGGTTCTTAAATTCCACTGAATACATTTTAGAAGGAGAGAAAAAGTATTGTGTTTGGTGGTCAATTGTCTCTTTGCCCTGCAGTGCTGCCACAGGAAACAGGCGAAGCCCCGTCTCTCATCGGGATTCATCTTTGAGTGTGAAAAAGAGACTTAGCAGAGTGTCACAGTAGTGCCATTTATAACTCTTCAGAGCATTTCTGTTTCATAGCTTACTGAAGCATGGGCATGCAAACCATTGAAATGACGGTTTCTAGGAACAAGCCATACTGTACTGATTGCAGTTCAGCAATGACTCAGCGAAATTGTAATTAACAATAACACAGGGGAGTTAGTTCCCCGGTGGGGCAGTGGCTAGGCTTCCGCGCTCTCCACGCTGCGGCCTGGGTTCGATTCCCAGCCAGGGAACTCCCAAAAAAAGAACCAAAAAACAATAACACAATTACTGTTTACAGAGGCCAGCACTGTTCTAAATGGTGTACAAGCATCATTTATTTCATTGAATCCCTACAACAACCCTGTGAAACATATAGTAATATTATCCCCCTTGTACAGATGCAAAGACGGAGGCGTGGAAAAGTTAAGTGACTTGCCTAAGGGTACACAGCTAATCATTGCTAGAGGGAAAAATCAAACACACGCAGTGTCGCTTCAGAATAAAAGTACCTTCCCAGCTATGCTAAAACACGTACCTGAGGGTCAAGCACACTCATTCTGTTTACCTACAGCTGCCCCCATGCCATATTCACAAAAATTCCTTTCTCTGACCATTGGCCATGTGTTCAGGAGCCAGTTTGCAAGATGTCCTTATCATGAGGTTTCCTTGGAGGTTCACGGGGCTCCATCTTCATGTGGAAAAGGAATTGTGAAGGGAGGGAGTTGCGGGAGCAACTGTCCTTTGCCAAAGACAACATCTATTCTCGTCTACTCCCTCATCTTATTATGGTCCTTTTAAGAACAAGCTTCTTGGTTTTCTTCTATTCCTGTGTGAACTTTGAATTTAAAAGATCATCCATAGAGATTTAAATAAAATCTCTGAACATCTCAGGGCTTCTAGATTTACTTTCATTTGATGTATGGCCTAAAGATCACTTGCATTAGAAGCATGTGGGGACCTTGTTAAAAATGCTGATTCCAGACACCTAACCTACACCTACATTATTTCTGCAGATACAGTGTATAAATCTGCATGTGTGCAATGCTTCCCAGGTGATTCTGAGGCACCAGAACATTTGAAGACCAGCACTCTTAGTCAGCATGGTTTGGCGCATAAAAGGAATAATGGCATCAGGAACTGATGACCTAATGACCTGGCTCTGCAACTAATTTCCAGTGTGACTTTGGACAAATCCATTCATTTCTCTGGATCTCAGTATTCTCATCTCTAAAAAAGGGACACATCTCTTGTTTCCATCCTCTCGAGGTTGTATAGATCAAATACAAATGTGTGTGAAAATTGTTTCAAGTTTTATAAAAATAACACATCATCATCATCATCATCATTATTATTAGTGTGGTCAGGGAGAACAGACTGGAAAAGGAATGCTGTTGGCTAGAACTGAAGGGGGGACGATCCAGTTCCTTTCTTTTTCCCATCAGAGTCCAGACAATGGATTACAGTATTGTGGAATTTCAAGGTTCTTTCCAAGTCATAACCTCACCCCTCCTTCATGCATTTGCAGTTTACTGTTAAGAGTGAAAAAAAGACTCTTCTCTTCCACAGTACTCTTTTATTATTTTTTTAAATTCATTTTTATTGTTAGACTTATTGGGGTGACATCTGTTAGCAAGGATGACATAGGTTTCAGGCTTACAATTCTACAGTGCATTGTCAACTTGTTGTATAATAAGTTCACCCCCTAATGTGACTTCTCTTTCCATCACCTTGTATTTAGCTTCACAGTATTCTTTTAGTTGAAAACTCTATATGAGCAGGTTGAGGTCAGCTCGAGGTTCTGATTGGTACCCAACAGGGCACTGTCAGTCTGTAAGATGCTTCATTTCCCCGCCTTAGTTATTAGGGGCAAATGCAATTAAACAATAGTTATCTGCATTTTAGCAGAGATAGAGAAACAAAACAGATGTTTTTGTTCTCATTCAAAATTAGGCTTCAGTATGGTACGTGTCACAGGTAGTCATCTTAAAAGACACAGAAAATATTGTTATCATTCTTCATGCTTAGTGAGTCCCAACATTTGTTTCTGATATACATGGGGTTTTTATTTATTTTCAAGGTGCATTACCCTACGTAGGCCCCCTTCCTGATCCTCCACTCCCCTAAGTTTTAATCAAAGGATTTCAACACTTTCAAGATTCAGCATTGGGTCTAGGGTTTTGTCCAAACATCTGGCTTTCAACTTCTGAATGCCTAGGTCATTCCTGTCTCTCGGAAAAGAATGTCTTCCCATTCTTGTCCATTCCCTGAGTGCTCCAAGTCAGTGACTTTATTCTCTGCTAGTTTGACTTTCCAACCAGGAAATGGATTTCATTAACTTTAGCTTGCAGAGCAGAGGCTGTACCTGAGGTGACCCCACAATTCATTCAAATATTCCACCCAAAGGCAGGCACATGATGTATGGGAAATCACAAAGAGGAGGCAAAAAGACAGAGGAGAGATGAAATCAGGCTCTGACGAGCAGTTTAGCCCGGCCAGCCCCTTGGAAGGGAGCCAGCATCGGTAAAGCAGCAGCCGCTCTGCATTTCACAGTCAGTCTGGAATGCACTTCAATGCAGCCCAGCCTCCATCTCGTTAGAGGCCTAGCGTTTGATGATTCAGCTGCTTCCCGGCTGCCAGGAGAGATTGGGCCAACTGTTTGAAAAACACTGTCTGCCCCAGACCACACTTGTTTTTATTCTCTGCCTGTTGTCAGGGGCCTCTTCTGAAATGGAACACCTCAGGAAATCAGACCCAAACTCTGAGGAGTTTATGCTGCCTCTTGTGCCCCCTTTTCAAAGGCAATTATACCAAAATAGGGATTGTTGGCAGCCAAGTGCTTGCCTGGTGATGTTGAAAGCAGACAATGCGTTATCAGGAAATGATCTCTCATTAGATCTCCTTTAGATCAAATGAAAAACATAGTGTACTAGCAGACTCATCAGACATTAAAGGCACAGCTGAGATCTGCCAGTGCTGAACTCCCCATATATTAGTTTGTTCAAAGATGCAGGTTAAAGGGTAATGGAGGCACATTTGGGGAAGGAATTGAGCAAGAGCCTCAGTTATAGGCTGGACTCTTGAACTCTACTGTTTGCTTCGACAAAGTCCTTTAGAGTACAGGCCCGACGTTTTCTAACAAAGCAAGCTCATCCTCAAAGCAAGCTGGGCTGCCTTGTGTAGAAATGAACACATCACCTTCAGTATAGCTCAGTGGTTAAGAGGATGGTCTTTGCAGTCAAATTGCCTGAAGGTGTAGCCCCGTTGCATCACTTAGTTGCACAAGCATAGAAAATTGAGTTCCCCATGCCTCACTTGTCTTGTCTGTAAAATAGCATCTTCTTTATGGGGTTATGAGACTGATGAGTTGATAAATGGAGAGTGTTTAGAATAGGGCCTAGCATAAGATAAGCACTCAATAATGCGGTTCATTATTAATGTCATTAAGGCCCCGAAGATATTCTAGCCAATACCTCATCAGTACTGTGTGGCACAGTGATTGAGAACACAACCATTTTAGTAAGACATTCTTGGGTTTGAAGCCTAGTTCCACCACTTACTTGCTGGTTAGACTTGGGTAAGTTACCCCAACCTCCATAATCCTCAGTTTTCCTATCTCTAACATGGGGGTAATAAAGCTTAGTTATCCGGGTAAGCAGGAATGGAAAATGGAACTTCTTGCTCCTTAACATTTAGTGGCTTTAATGGTCTCAGTAGTCACTTGGGCCAGTCAGCTGAAAAGGAAACCAACTGAAGAAAAACCAGGCTAAATTGGCAATTCCCAACTCCATTTTATGACAATGCCGGGTCATTTGTCAGACTTTTGGCCCTCGCAGTATCTCTCAATCTATCCTTTATTCATCTTGCCTGGTGGAAACCTGGATGGAAGACTAGTAAGGGAGAAGGAACAAACCCTTGGCCTGGAAAATCTCAGCTGGGACCTGGCACGGAAAGTGGACTTCCCTTTCCAGAGAAGATAGTGTGACCTTGCTGAGAAAAGAAGTCAATCCAAAGAGTTGCAGTGATTCTGTACTTCTCTCGTGTTCCAGCATGTTCCTTGGTTGGGAAACATGATGCTTTAAAAGAAGGAAACATGATGCCTCATTCTCTTGCACTTGCTGTGTGACCATGGGGAAGGAACCGTATTCTGCCCTGTTCTTCAAGCAATAAATGCACTGTGTTAGAGGAAGACAGCATTTCTCTAGCTCCACCCTGGGGCATGAAAAGAAACTAGATCCAAATGGAGAGATTCTGTTAGAACCTTTTTTAAGCCAATGTACCCCCTATGTCTGAACTAGGGTCTTTTCCAAGAGATATCAGTCTTTTCACATCACAGAGGGACCTTTTCCTCAAAGACCATTTAAGAGAACCAACTTGTACTCCATTGAGCTTCTCAAGATGTCTAACGTACTCTCCAGTGTTCCTTAGACTAGTTAGTATGGCCACCTCAATATTATGGAAATGTGAATTTCAAATCATCGGAGTATAAATTGTATTATACTGAGACGTCAAGACTTTAAAACAGCATTATCAAATAAGGAGCCCCCACAAAATGATTAAATCTGGAAGACAAATGTATCTTGTGTAATTCACATGAGGGAGGAGTTAGTTTCTTCTGCTGAAGTAGCCAGATGTGATGAAAGAAAAACTAAGAGAAGAAAGTAGGAAGGAAAAGGGACATACAATATAATTCATTACATATCCATTATGTTCCATGTCATTTAATTTAATTTCCACATGAAGGCTGATATTTGGCCGTGTAGAAATTATGCATCACTATGGTTAAGACACTTGTTTTCAGCAGGTGTTGCTCTGGTTGGTCAGTGCCCATGATCTACGAGTTGTTAAATACTTGTGATATCATTTAAAAGTATACCAAGTCTACAAAATAGGTATTAATCCTACAAAATGGTTGGTTTTGTCTCGTGTTAAAAGGAAGTCTCAGAGAAATTAAGTGGATCTGCAGCAAGCAGTAGAGCTTTATGGGAATTATCTCATTTACCCCCTTTTAAATGCCCCTTATGAAGTATTACCCCAATTTTACACATGAGGAAGCTGAGATTCAGAGAGATTAAGTAAATTGCCCCCAAACTGCTCAGGTACAAGAGCAAGAGCTCCAATTCAAACCTAAATCTATCTGACTGAGAGGTCCATTCACTTCATTATTCAATGCTGTCTTCCAAGGTCTTTGTCATTAACTGCCACTGAGCCAGCTCTATGTCCATAGATAAAACATCAAGTATTCCTAGTTTTGTATTGGCCTCAGGGATCTCTAAGTTTCCTCTCCGTCATAACCATCTACCTAAGTTAGGATCTTTGTTTAAGGATTCAACAAGGCATTTGTGTACACTCTGGTCATTTTCATATGGAGAGTGCTTTCATTAGATGATCACTTGTATCCTTTTCCTTGGCAGGCTTTCTCTTGCACAAAGAGAAAGAACAGCTCAACAACTCTGGCTGAGGAGTTCCCTGGTGGTATAGTGGCTAAGGCTTCGGCGCTGTCAACGCTGAGGCCTGGGTTCAATTCCCGGCCAGGGAGCTACCCACATACAACAACTCTGGCTGGGTACTAAAAGTGTGGCCTACAAGAATTGAGCTCATTCAACTTCCCACGATGCCAAAGAACTTTCTGACTTCAGTGTCTATAGCGCCCAACATTGCTTCTGAGGGGCTTTTCTCTTCATTGTTTTGCACTAGAACCAAATTTTGAGAAACATTGTAATAGAGTGGTGACTAGATAAGCAATCAACATCAGAAGACCTGGGTTCCAGTCATGGTTCTTCCATTTCCTAGTTGCAGATGCTCAAGCAAGGGGTTCCCCTTCTCTTGATCTCTCATTCTTTAAGCCTTATAAGGTTATTTGGGGTATCAAATTAGATAATGATGTAAAAGGGATTTTTAAGCTATTTTTCATTAAATTTATGGGGAGGTGACATTGATTAGTAAAATTATATAGGTTTCAAGTACCCAATTCTATAATACATCTTTTTTTTTTTTGTATGTGGGTAGTTCCCTGGCTGGCAATCGAACCCAGGCCACAGCGCTGACAGCACCAGCGACGAAGCCTTAAGCTACTACACCATTAGGGAACTCCAGTATAATACATGATCTATGTGTTGCATTGTGTGCTCACTACCTGGAGTCAGTTTCTTTTAGAAATACATTATTACATTGAATGTCTGACTAGTTACAGAAGTCATTTAAAAACCATAGAATTATAGCATAGAAATAAGTCTTAGACATCTACTTCAGTGGTTAGAAAAACATTTTATAAATAAAACGCTTATTCCAATAGCAATCTTATTAGAAAGAGCAATAAATAAAAGATGGAGGGAGGCTTTGTCTGCTTTGCTTGAAGCAAAGGTGGGTGTTCTCAATTCCTCACCATTTCTGCTCTTCTTGACCCTCATAAAGCCCCATGAGGCCCCTGGTTAGAACGCTAAGTTCCCACAGAAATTGCATTTGGAAATCACTTAAATAATGGACACCCTCATGTTCAGATGGGCCGGAGAGCCGTAGAAGGAAAGAAACTGGCCTAGTACCTCCCAACTCACATGAGCGAGAGCAGAGACAAGAAAGCACACACCACACATACAATATGACAATGCATTTGTCTTATGTAGTAGTAATTTCAATCAGGAGATAGGTAAGGATATTATATTGTACATAAAGTCTCTGGATTAGGATAGATGCACTTTAAGTAAATTCTTTTAATTCAGATAGTTTTATGCCAGATATTTTGGCCATAAGCACTAATGAACAACAACAACAAAAGGCTTTTCAGTTCAGTTAGCAAGAACTCATTCCTTAACAGTGATATATTAGCTCTGCACTATTTTTTTTTTTTTTTGCTTTTTGGTATGTGGGTAGCTCCCTGACTGGGAATCGAACCCAGGCCGCAGCGCTGACAGCGCCAACGCCGAAGCCTTAAGCCACTACACCACCAGGGAACTCCCTAGCTTTTCAGTTCAAAGAAAATATTGTCAAGAAGACAATATCTTTTGCCCAATTTGTTTTGCCCACTCTGTTTCTTTTCCCAAGGCTTACCTCTCCCAAACCCTAGTTGTATCAAATGGCTGGTCAGAATGGAAATAGAAGGTGATATGTTCTCATTTTTGAAGTCAGTTTCACATTACATTAATTTTTTATAAACTTCATCAAAGTAAGTTCAAACATTATATGCACACAATAACGATTCAAGCATGTGGAAGACTTTCTGATGAGAAGTAGGTCTCCCTTCCGATTCCCCAGCACCACTCCTGGATGGAGCAAAGGCCAGTATCAAACTACCTTGGATCACAACAGTCATTATGTGCTGGATTATAAAGGCTTATAAGCAACAGTCGCCAGCTGTAGTTAACATAATGTTCTTCCTGTTTACATCCATCTCTGGTTACCCAAGATTGAGATCCTTGAGTATAAAGCTATGGTCCTCTACAATACCCAAGAGTCCCATCTTAATCCTTGGAAGGCAGTGTTTGAACTAGGACCTAGACTGTCTTATTTATTCTTAGAGTCTGAGGATTTAGCATATAGCACTCAATAAATGTTTGTTCAGGATTTAATGAATTAGCTAACCAGCAAAGGTCTTAAGCCAGCACAATATCAATTCACTAAATGATGTGTCTCAATTCCATGACTGTAGCACTGTTGGCAATCACTGGGAGTGATCAAGACAGCCTACTCACATATTATCATTCTATGGCCCTAAGGGTCTAGCCTGTAAGGAAAGGCATAGAAACCTGTGCATGCAGGTAGGTCATGCCACTGACCTTGGCTCAATTCAGGATTCAATCAACAATTATTAGCTGCCATAACAACATGCATTTATTGAGTACCTAATATAGCACATATAGGATCTGGGATAAGCACTTTATATGTGTTATTGAGTCCTATACACAACTCTGTGAGATAGTTACTAGTTTCCTCATCACTGATGAGGAAACTAGATGCAGAAAGAGAATGCATCTTGACCAAGGTATTACAATACAGTTAGTATAAAGTGATGGGGGGTGAGAGCTGGGTTGAAGTCTAGACCGTCTGACTTCAGAGCCTATGTTCTTTATGTTTTAAAAGTACATACCATAGTGTCTTTCACATAGTAGATGTAATATATGTTAAATCTCTTCTGGTCTTATTGGAAACAGAAAATATTTGGATAATCCTAAGTCAGGGAGGTCAAGAAGGAGAGGAACTCAAACACTTAAACACAATCAAATCATATTGAGGGGTAAACATGAAGTTAATATTACTGTTCTTAATCACCTTCTCCACTTCCCACTCTCCTTAGCATCCCCTCTCCACCCTTGAAAGTTATCCAGGTTGATTTTCAAGTCAATGCATTAGAGCTGGCTTCCTTCCTGCCTTAGGACTTCATCCAAACCTACACCCACACAAGCCATGTATCTACTCCCTGCTGTATCTTATTAAAGGCCATGTTGATGATCCAAACAGAATGGGTAAATTATGTTTGGGGAGAAGACTGTATGCCTGGATACACTTGGCTAGGGCAGACATTGCCTGTTGGCAGAAGTTTTCTGAGGCTCCCTCCAACAAAAGAGCGAATCTGCTTCCTAGTCTCTCAGGATACAGTCTGTAATAAAGTTGCATTTTGCTGCACGTTATACCCTCCACAGAACTTTTACAGATGCCATCTCATGTGATACTCACAAGAAACTTGTGAGCTAGGCAGAATTTTCATTCAGTTAAGTATTTAATCCATCCTACTGTGTGCTAGGCCTTGTGCTCAACCTTGGGCTTAAGCATGCGAATAAGGTTAACTTCTCATCCTTTCAGTCGCAATACACATGTCATTTTTTTCAGAGAGAATTTTGCTCCCCCTGCCACACACTCTCTTTATATCCTGCTTGTATCTGTCATAGGACTCGTCACAATTTAATTATAGATTTATTTGTTTATTGCCTGGCTTGCTTATTTGTGCTGCAAGCTTAAAGAGGGCTGAGACTGTCGTGTTCCTCACTGATTCCCACACACGGTACAGGGGAGAGAGTTCAGGGCCTGGTAAAGAGAAACAGACAAGGACACACATAAGCAGAATAAGTGCTGATGCCTTGAAAATATCTGTTTAGAGTAGGAGCCTAACAACAGGAGGAACATATTCTATGTGTCAGAGAAAGCTCCTCTGGTGGGCTTCCACTTGAGCTGAATGTTGGAAGATTTTAAGGAAACAACAATGGGTAAATATTCCCCCAAAGAGAAAGCAACATAGACAGTAGTTTAGAGACATAAAACAGCATGCCGCTTTATAGGAACTGTAAGTATTTTGATAATATCAAGAGCCAGTAAGAAAGAAACCAAGGGTGTGAGTTGGGAAGAGGTGAGCTTGGAGAAGTAAGCAGGAGCCAGGTTAACAAGCGGACCTTGAATGCTCTACTACCCAATTTGAACTTTATTTCATTTATAATAACAACAGCTACAGTGTATTAACTACTCCCATTCACAATAATAAAAATAACTATTATTTATTGACTACTAATTTTGAACTGAGTACTTTACATGTATTTTCTTTTAAAAAGTTAAAAAATTATACATATATATAAAAGTAGAGAGAATGATATACTGTACTTCCATGGACCCATTACTCAGCTTCAACAATTAGTAACTCATACCAACTGTTCTGGTTATCTATTGCTGCTTAAAAATCTATCCTCGAGATCCAAAATGGCAAAATAGGTAAACACTGTGACTGCTTCATTCCATGAACACATTAAAATTACAACTAAATTATAGAACAACCTACCTGGAGAACCATCTGAAGCCTAGCTGAACAGAAGTTTTATAACTGACGATACAGAGAAGAGGAGACCGGGTCAAGACTGGTGGGAGGGGCACAGATGGGGAAGAAGCAAACCTCTGGTGGTGGTAGAGAATCAGGAGGGATATCTCAGCCATGGAGGTCCCCCACAGAGGAGCAAGGGACCCCAGCCTCACACCAGGTTCCCCAGCCCAGAGCACTGGTACTGGAAAGAGGAGCCTCACAACATCTGACTGTAAAACACAGTGGGGATGCCGACTGTCCAGTTGGGACAGAAGGCTGCAGGAAACCCAGACATTCTTTTAAAGTGTTTGTGCAGACTCGGTCATGCATGGGAACTCACCCTGAGCTCCGGCAGAGGAACGGTGACTCAAGTGGCATTGGAGGCATATGTGGGTGGGTGGGTGGGGGGGCAGACTGAGATTTGTGGCTTTGGGGCAAGGGCTAGAGGACAGTTGCCATTTTTCCTGGGTGGGTCCTCCTCCCATGAGACCAGCTAGTCGGTGCTATCTTCCCTGTGTTGTGCCTGCGCCCTACATGGCCAAATCTGAACCTGAATGGTCTGGTGAGCTCCACTTACTTCACCCAGCTAACTCATTAGGACCTTACCCCACCCAACTCTGCCAATGCCAGAGACAGTTTCTCTGGTGAGCAGCCAGTCCCCACCATCCCCTGCATTGGAATCTTTCTTAGAAAACTATTTAAGTCCACAAGCCCCAAGCGGGCAGCAACCAGCATCAGTGAGTTCTGAGACATTTGCTGAGTACTTCCAGGCACAGCATTGCACCAAACCAGAATCTACAGGAGCACCAAGTGCAGGTGACCAGGGTGAGGATGCCAGGGCCCCACGGGTCACCTACTACATAAGGCTATATAGCAATACTGGGAGAAGTAGCAGATATACCTAATACACAGAAAAACAAAACAAAACACAGAGAGACATCCAAAATGAGAAAACAAAGAAATCACTAATAAAAGAACAGCAGAAAACTCTAGGACAAGAATTAAACGAGATGGAGGCAAGCAACCTATTAGATACAGAGCTCAAAATGATGGTTATAAGATACTCAAGGAACTTAGTGAAAACTTCAACAGAGAGATAGCAAGTACAAAGAAGGACATAGAAACCATAAAAAAAAAACCAGTCAGAAATGAAGCATACAATAACTGAAATTTACAATGCAATAGAAGAAACCACCAGCAGACTAGATGGAGCAGAGGACTGAATCAGCATCTTGGAAGACAAGGTAGCAGAAAACATCTGACCAGAACAGAAAGAAAAAAAAATCCAAAAAAATGAGGATAGTTTAAGGGGCCTCTGGGACAACATCAAGTGCAAAATCATTTGCATCATAGGAGTACCAGAAGAGGAAGACAGAAAACAAGGAATTGAGGACATATTTGAAGAAATAATGACTAAAAACTTCCCTAGGGAGTTCTCTGGTTGTGTAGTGGCTAGGTTTCGGCGCTCTCAACACCACGGTCTTGGTTCAATTCCCAACCAGGGAGCTACCCTAAGTAAGTAAGTAAATAAATAAATAAATAAATAAATAAATGAAAGCTTCCCTAACTTGGTGAAGGAAATAGACATAGAAGCCCAGGAAACACAGAGAGTTCCAAAAAAGATAAACCCAAATAGGCCCAACCAAGACACATTATAATTAAAATGGCAAAGGTTAAAGACAAAGAGAGAATCCTAAAGGCAGCAAGAGAAAAGTAACAAGTAACTTATAAGGGAGCTCCCATAAGACTGTCAGCTAATCTCTCGACAGAAACTTTATAGGCCAGAAAGGAGTGGTAGAAAATATTCAACTTGATGAAAAGCAAAGACCTACAACAAAGATTATTCTACCCAGCAAAGCTATCATTCAAAATCAAAGGACAAATAAAGAGCTTCCCAGTCAAGAAAAAGCTGAAGGAGTTCATCACCACCGAGCCAGTATTACAAGGAGTATTAGACAGACTGCTTTAAGATGGGAAAAAAAAGAGCAAAATTATGAATAATAAAATGGCAATAGCTACATATCTATCAACAATTACCTTCAATTTAAATGGATTCAAAACTCCAATCAAAAGACACGGAGGGTATTGTGCTGAGGTGGAGTGTCAGACAAAGACGATGCAATTTGATTTCACTTATATAGAATCTAAAGAACAATGTAAACAAATACAAAACATGAACGCACTCAAATCCAGAAAACATTTGGATGGTTGCCAGATGGGAGGGGGCTGGGGGTGGAGGTGAATAAGGGGAAGGGATTCAGAAGTACAATTTGTTTGTTATAAAGTAGTCATGGGGATGTAGGGTACAGCATAAGGAATATATCATTGTAATAACTGTGTATGGTGTCAGGTGGGTACTAGATTTGTTAAGGTGATAGCTGGGAGAGTATTGGGGGCAGGGTAAAAAGGTGAAGGGGTTAAGAAGTATTAATACAAATTGTTAGTTAAAAAACAGTCATGGGGATGTAAAGAAAAGCATAGGTTCTTTGTTAAGTTAATTCCCAGGTATTTCATTCTTTTTGTTGTGATAGCAAAAGGAATTGACTCCCTCATTTCTTTTGCTGTGGATTCGTTGTTTGTATAAAGGAATGCTGTTGATTTTTGTACATTGATTTTGTATCCTGCAACTTTACTATACTCGTTAATTGTTTCAGTGTGGAGGTTCCTCAGAAAATTGGGAATGGAGCTACCATTTGACCCAGCAATCCCCCTTCTGGGGATCTACCCAAAGAACTTGAAAACCTTTGTCCGCAAAGACTTATGTACCCCAATGTTCATTGCAGCACTGTTCACAGTGGCCAAAACATGGAAACAACCAAAGGTCCCTGCAACAGATGACTGGATAAAGA
>PVJL010014517.1:0-27768 GCA_004026885.1 Lyroderma lyra
AGTTTGCAATTCACAAGTGCCATAAACTGGTATTTACAGAGAGAGAGAGCGAGAGAGAGCGAGAGAGAGATGAATTTGTTAAACCTGTCCTCATCTTCTTCACACTATCAGGTTTGCAGAGGATCACAATTTTGTTATATCTCTATTATATCCCTCAAAGGCAGCACATGAATCCACATAGGACTTGATTTACCATTTAATGGTTGATTTTCTGCTAAAATGATATAATGGCTTCTGACCACTTCTACCTGGGATGAAATTGTTTAGATTTTGTAGAAAATATCTCTTGAAATAACTGTACTTATTTATTGCTGTATCCCAGAAGCACATTTGGTTAATATCATTCCCAAGAAGTCATCTCATTTCAGAATTAACTAATGCTAAATCAAGACAGCTAAAGTTGTTTTTTGAGGTGACTTAGAGAGAAGATGGGTATCTCGAGAGTGTTGCCATACTGACAGCTGTCCATTAGAAATGGATCCATAGGATGAAAAAATTGCATTCAGCATGCATTTCAGTCCTTAGATTGCACTGATTCTTAGTTTATGAGTTGATCTAGTTTATGACTATCTCCACATCATGAAGTTCTGACTGAGATTTTACTGACCTCTTTCACTGAGATTTTCCCAGGTCTACAATCACACAAACGTAATAAAATGCCTATTTCTACTATTGAAAATGATGGTGGCGTGTAGTTTCAGAAGCATGGACAAAAAGCCCTTACGTGTCATTACCTAATTTTAAAATATCATACTAAAGAACACAGTTGTGTTTTTCAGTGACAGTGAGATGGAAACCCACAGGATTAGAAACGTGAATCTAGATAGTGCAGACAACTTAATAACGCTCGTCTGACTTGACTCACTAGATTGTTCTGAGAAGTAATTTTCAAACAGAAGGTTTTGTTGTTATTCCGAGTGAGTCAATAGGCTTTAGAAGAGATTCCAAGATAAGAAATGGTGTTGATCCCTATGGGCCTGAGTCAGCACCAAATCTAGGGTAGAAAGTCCTGTGGTGCTCGGCCAAATGGAGGCAATGACATCACAGAGCCTGCCAAGCCCGGAGTGCAAGTTCATAACTGAACAACGTGCGCAGGAAGAGAGGGCTAGCAACGTACGCCATCTGTTTATTTTTCCAACTCTTTAGTATATGTCTTCAAACTACAAAACAAGAAAATGAGAAAACACACTTTAATTCAAATTTTAGAGGAGAAGAATTCTTTTAATTATCTGATAAAAATCCATACTTAAACGTTGTTCAGGGAAGTCTTTTTCTACAACGCAGGTTTTGTTAACCAGGAACGAGCTGACCTTCCAGGGGACATTGGCCAGTGTCTGACGACGGTTTTAGTTGTCAAAACTAGAGAGTGCTGTTGACATCTAGTGGGTAGAGCACAGGGGTGCTGCTAAATACCCTACAGTGCCAAGGACAGCACCTCACCTCACAAAGTCCTCCGGCCCAAAATACCAGTAGTACCAGCTGCAGGGGATTTTTTTCCACCAGTATACCTATATATAAATCTTATCTTTGCCAAAAATAAGAAAGAAGTGCTATCCTGAAAAAACAAATGTCTAAAACAGCTCCCTTTAAATAAATGTCTGTTTTAGCAAAATCTAACAGCGTCTCAGTGAAATGACAAATTATTTTGAAACTTTACACTGATACTCTGAATTTAAAAATACACTGAATGTATATATTGTTTAAAAAGTACTCCTGGTTACTGATCCACTGATTGCATGTTTGTGATATCAGTGCAGGCAAAACATTCCAAACTAACAAAATAACATCACAATTACTTTGAAAACTCTGTGTCAATAGCTTATTTTATGGCAGACAAGTCCCAAAGCAATTGCTCAGATATTGCCCTGGATGTGTCCCACAACATCTTTCCAGGAAGTAATATTGCTAAAATAAATTTTTGAAAATCATTAACCACTTAAAACATTTCTAGCATGTTTATAAATAATGAATATTTATTAAGCATTAAATAAGCATTCTAATTTAGTTCATCATAAATATTTCTACCAAAAGAATGGTGTCCTCCTTAAATAAAACTACTGATCAATGAATAAGAACTTGTGAAGATTCCTATACATCATTTCTCTTTTCATGGTATTAATTACTTCTTTACGAAAAAAGAAGAGCATTGTTCCTATAACCTTCAAGCCACCATTTAGAAATAAGCTTCTTATGTCAAAGTCAATGATGGAAGAATATGTAATTTAAATAGATTCTACTGTAAAGTGGTTTGAAGGCATTAACCTTCAAACCACTTTACTCACATCACATTACATCAAGGTGCTACCCATTTGTTCTAGCAATAAATTATAAAGTTGCAAAATAAGAATAAGATAGCCTGCTTAAAAGAAAATGCATTCCATGGAAATGTGCTTTGCATTTGCAGGCTCTTTTTCCCACTGATAAAAATAAAAGTCATCATCACATGAATGGCTGCCATTTAATAATCAACTATTATGCTCAAGGACCTCTGCCAGACATTCAGTATGCACTGTGCTGAATGTCTGGATAGATATTTTCCTCCAGAAAGCCAAAGCTCAGCTGAGAATAACTATCACAACTCCAAAGTAACAGACGATATGCAAACCCAGGAAGGCTTGACTCCACAACCAATGACAGATGGGTCATGGTCTCCACTGCAATAAAACTCATGAGTGCAAGAAAATTTAAGATTTGTTTTTTTATGTCTTTGTATTTTTCTGTGAACAATATCCTATCATTCACATGCCTAAACTCAGACAGGTCATAAAAGATTGCTGTACTTACACTTTAATTCTTGTCTTACAGTTAATTCCACAAAGGCATTTTGCCCTGCTTTTTTTTTCCTGTTCTTTTCCTAGTCCCAAGTCATAGAGGGGAAAACATTTATTTTGTTTGTTTGTAATGTATCTCTAGCTCAATTTCTTTCCAGTAGCGTGACCTTAATCAGTTCAGGCATTTGTCACTGTTCACACACACCCTGATTTGTAGACGTTGGAGGACTTAGAAACAAGATGTTTAGCATCAACAAGAGCCTGTACGTTCTCTGTCTGAAATTTTCCCTCGTTGGCTCAGCTTTGTCTGTGTTTGAGCGGGTGTGCGGGGTGTGTGGGGTGTGTGTGTGTGTGTGTGTGTGTGAAGAAGGATGTTAAGACTTTTAGAGCAGGAGTGTGGGAAGGAGAGAGTTTGAGAGAGAGAGAGAGAGAAAGGAAGAGAGAAAAGAAGAGGGAATGGAAAGAGAGAGAGAGAGGAAATAAGAGAGAAAGGAGGGAGGAGAGCTTTATAGCTGCTAAGATTGCAGACAGAAATAGCACACAACCACCGTGAGCTTTATGCGACTCAGAGACCAAGACTAAATTGTATTCGCTTTTCTTAATCAGTTGCTCAGAAAGAAGGAAATGACATCTGGTCCCATCCTCTTCTACATCTTGATTTTTGGAAAATACTGTGAGTATGCTCAGTATTTAATTTTGTATACCTTAGTGTTTTATGAAAGTATCACAAGTACAAATGTTCATTACTTACATTTATGCTTTTAAGATAAAAATGCTTTTTCTGATAAAATTGTAATCTCACTTCAGAATTATTCTTCTTAATACATTTCTGGTATTTATATTAAAAACTGGAGCATATTGTCAGTGTCAGTAGTGAAGCAAGACTATCAATGCCATATAAACCTATGCTTCATAACATCCACTTTGTCTAACTGATATTAACAATTACTTTATAAGTAATTTTATACTATTTCAAGAGGAGTAGTCCTTAAAGAGATTGCATTCAAGGAATATGCCCATTGAAATATCCTGGGAAGTCTGTACATTTGTCCCCATTCTTACACAGTTGTAATGGTCAGTTGTCCTAGTCCTTTGTGATTTGGTATCGTAGGTGGGCCTTGTCAGAGAGAAATGCATTCATAAAACTCCTTTTTTAATTAGCAAGGTTTTTCACTGTCCCTTAAAAGACAGACAAGGAAAATCACAAAGCAATGAAAAACACAGACTCATCAAGAGCCCAAGTGGACATTTTACTTTTGCTGTAATGACCATTTTTGTTTTCTCTATGTGTGCCATATAGGTTATTTTTCAGATATTTTTTTTATGAAGGGAAAGAGTCATTCTGTATTAAACCCTATTTAAATTATATAAAGTAAACAAAAATAAAATGTCTTTATTGCTGGGTAATAAATGATGAAAAAGTCAAAGCGAATCAAGAAAGAAAACTTTCTGAGTACCTTTAATACCTTGTGATCCTGAGAATGGTTAATATTTAACAAATTTAATATTCACAAAAGCATGTTTATATTCCTCTATTTCTTTATTTTTTATTCATTTTGGGGAGGTGACATTGGTTAGTAAAATTATATAGGTTTCAAGTATACAATTCTGTAATACATCATCTGTATAGTGAATTGTGTTCACCAGCCAAATTCACATCTCTTAAAAGTTTGTTTACACGAGGATATTCTTTTGAGGAATGACTCAAGAGTAAATCTCAATCTGAACTCTCCCAATTCTGATGGCATGTACCGCAGCAAAGTGATTTTTTTTCCTTTCTCTCCTTCTCTCATCCTGACCTCTAATACACCTCACTTTAATAGTCATAGGTGGGAGACAGGATCAAAATTTTTAAAATGATGAGAATCCTGGTGAAACATTCTAGTTCCTAGCTTTCTCCATCTCTAATCTTGATGACTGACATTCTCATTTTTTAACTAGGTGGGGAGAATCAAATCATAAATCCTTACAGAAATTTAATGTTTCTAATTATAATCCAAGTGTTTAAACAATCAGTGTTTTGAGATTTGCCGCCAACGGCCTCATAAATCAGTAATATAGTCCATCACTGCCTATTCCATTTCAATGAAATGAATAGACTCAATAAGCCCAAGACTACTTCCAAAACAGGCAGGCTTTCTAGGCTGAGGACTTCAAGTGTATGTGTGTAAATGGTGTTCGGGGCAGGTGAGAGTAACTTTGGCTAATGTGCTGCCAGTCATTTCAGGTTAGTAAAGAAGTTCCATGCTTACATGTTCTTTTTTGTTAATTAAAAAAATATGGTCATGAACAGAAACTAGAAAATAGATAATAATGAGGATGATGATAATGTCAAAACCTTTCAACCTTTTAAATGTAAGTTCTTTCGCTTTAAAATTTATTCATAATGCAATTGTGAGTACTGGAGAACTCCAACTTCTCATTCTTCTAGGCCTTCCCCAAAGGATGAGGGTATAAACTTCTGATGCCAAGTTTGGCAAGCAAGATTCCTGGTCAAATTGTTGGTGTTACCTGGGCAGGTGGCATGCAGGGGCTTTTGACAGGTACCTGCAAAACAGCATTCCACCCCCATGACTCACCTTTTAGTTTATCTCAGCCTCCCCTAAGAGAGAATTTCCTGTGTGTACAGTGAAAGAAGTCAACAGTGACGTAAGAACAAAGTCTTAAAACTCTGTAACTACCCCATGGTGGTTGTTTGTTCGTTTATCCACTTTCCTGTTGTCTGGAAACAGTTATCATGTACGAGCTCTATGATTCTTTACAATGACTTGCCCTCTCTGAGCCTTAGTTTGTAAAATGGCAATAAAACCTCTTTTACCCTATCTACCTTCCAGATCTCCATGTTTGTTTTTTATTACATAAATTACCTCCCTGAGTCTTCCAAACAACTCTATTATGTAGATACAATTAAGCACACAAGGAAGGCAAGGCCCAGGGACATTCAGCACCTTGTCAGAAAACGAATAAATGCCAAGATCTGAATGCTTTCAAAGTGTATGCTCTTTCTACTAGACCTTGAACATTCGCTGTAGAGATCATTTGAAAATGTAAAACATTTTATAGCCCTAAGCAATTATTAGTCACCCATTTAACCAAAAATACTTACTGAATGCCAGTTACTTTACTAATCAGTGAGACTAAAAGGTGACCATGGCATTATCCCAGCTCTGATGGGGTAGAGTGCTAAAGACAGAAAATTAATCTGGGATTACCAAACAAGGAGCCGAGTGCACACAGAGAGAGACATAAAGATTCAGAAAAAGTTTTCTTTCAGTCTTGAGAATTTTTCATTCTTAAAAAATTCCTGTCTCTAGTCTTAGCTACACTGTGCCGAGGTACGTTTCTTCGTTTTGAAAATATGCTATGGTTGTCTAAGATTTTACCTCTAGGAGAAGCTGGGTAAAGGGTATGTGGAAACTCTCTGTATTTTTGCAGCTTCTTAGGAGCCTATAGTTACTGCAAAGTAAAAAAAAAAAAAACAATCCTCAGGGAAAGTTGTATCATAAGCCCTTACCCAACAAATGTTTACTTATTACTTAGTATCACTAAGCAAAAACAGCCACTTTACTGAATACTTTGAACAGGAAGGGAACAAGTAAGGAAACTTTGACTTGATCCATGTTAGTATTTCACCACGGACTGAGCCAGGTAGTAAGATCCTCACTCTTCAGTTCCAAGTGGATATGGACAAGACCACTTGGTCTTGGCCTTGGGTCCTGGTACTGGCATTATCTTCTAGCCATGGTTCTCTTCTCTAACCATGAAGAAGGTGAAGGGAAGAGGCATTCCCAGAACAGACCATTGGTACATGAAAACCAGACCATTAGTGCATGAAAAAGGAGACTACTGAGATATTTACCCACCTCCAAAAGATAGAAGAATAAGTTTCCCAATATGCAGACTACAGAAGTATCTAATATTCCACCTTATATTTTTTTAAGGTTGCTAACAATTTTGCATTGTTCTTATGATGAATTTGGAATCATATTTTTAAGTTTTAAATAGAAAGAAAATTAACAAGTCTATACAGATGCATCATCATCATCTGTATAAAAGGAAACAAATTATTACATTTGTGATCTAAATAGTTTTCACAAGAATTATTTCACAGATTAAGACAAACTTGTTAAACTGAAATGCCTAGAGTTAGGTATTCTAACCCTATGATTGTGTTTTGTTTTGTTTTTTTAATATCCACCTTTTATTGAGAACTTTCCATGGACTAGAAACGGTGCTAAGGGCTTTACAAACCTTATCTTATTTTACTCCTGTAACAACCCTAAGAGATAGTCTCACTTTAAACATCAGAAACAGAAAATGAGATGTATTGAGTAGCATGTCTGGCATCACCCCCTAGTAAGTGCTGCAAAAAAAAATTTCATTCCAGTCTGTGTCCTTGGAAGGCCTGTGCTAATATGACAGCATTCAGTTCTAATACTTTGTAAAGCTATACTATCTTAGAATGAAAAGGGACCTCAACAAATCCTCTAATCTAGCCCACGGGTCTTTAAGCAAGTTAGATATTTCTCCATTTTGGTGATTGAGCAATAAATAAACATTGTCTCATCTGAAGTCACAATACTGGTGAACCCAAATAAAACATTTCTACAGCATAGGGTAAGGCTCTCTCCATTCCAGGGAAGTTCAAGAAATTGGTCGGTGCTCAGTATTTATGGGTCTCCTCCTATGAACTGGTACCACCTGCTTTACATACATTTCTCAGTGCACACCAACCACTGATGGATACACAGGTAATAATTTGAGTGTATAGAAAATTAGACTCAACTCCGGTAGCTCTCTTGCCTGTCTTACACACAGTGATCCAATACTCTCTCATCTTCTTCAATTTTGCCCCTTCACCCATCATCCTGATCAAAATGACAGGGGTCCATCACTGACACCCCAAGCTCTTTCCTTCTTTGGACATCACAGGGGCAAGTTGTTAATATTTCAGATTTGGGTTTTGTTCTCTTACCACAAAGACAAAGGTTAAGTGGAAAAAGAACAGTATAAAGCAAGGTCTCCTGCCAATATTAGTGTTAGAAATTGATATTATCCTGTTATATCATTGTATGATATAGTATTTGGATATTTGATGGTTGTTGTTGTTGTTATTGTTAAATACATTGGTTGTATAACTACTAACTGAATTAACTAAGGCCACTTGATTTCTTAAATCTTCTGTAATAATGAATATGTTGTTTTTAAATAATCAGTGCGCTCAAAAAATTACTAAGAATTATTCTTTGGGAGAACATAATGATATGAGTTATGTCACTGATTATAATATCTAGTTGTGCTAGTGTCTCCTAATAATCTCTTCTCTTTACTGTTAGCTAATTCATTTTTTAAAATAATACACTTTTTTTCTGCCTCCAGCACTGAGTCTCAGGTGAGTTGCTGTCTAGTTAGACAGTTTCTTCTTAAGTCTCTCAAGTACCTTTTTAATTTGAGTTTCATAAAATCAGACTTTTGGGAGTTCAAAAGAAACTTAAATTTAGATAATACAAAGTCCTTGTTTTTACACAGGGAGAAACTGAGTTTGTATACCTGTGTTCCCTTTCGTTTTCAGCTCTCTTACTCACTTTTAAAAGTGGGTCTCCAAATTTCATATGTAGCACAAAAAGGGCAGGAAGTATCACAAGGCTAAAACATCACCTTAAAATAGAAAGAACCTAGACTGAGGCTTTGAAAATAAATGTGTTATCCACCAAAATTCTATCCTCGAAGATTGAGACTCTGCCTATACACTAATCATTTCTCACAGATTTTTAAATCATCCTCACATCCAGGGAGAGAATGGGCAGAGCAGAGGAGCACTCTGATCAACACCCCCCCCCCAAGTCCCTGCTGGTACCGGGCCCAGAGGGGCTTTAATGAAAGGGACGTCTGAATTACCAGAGTAGATGAAGACTCAGTTGATGTTTTCAGGATCTACATTCCCTCTCCAGTCCATGCTCCGATGCTGTCCCCCTAACACAGCCCTTTTCTTCCCATGCCGTGCAGATTGGGGCCATGTCCCTAGGGTGAGGGGGTCTTGAGGGGTTGCAGGTGGAAAAATGAGACTGCGTGTTGCTATACAGGTGTGCAGGGAAGCCACCGTGGCAGAAACGTTGCCAACTTCTCAGGTGTAATCTGTAGACTATTAGAAGCTCTCTAGTTCCAAGACAGATGCTTTCTCTTCTCTCGACCCCTCCCATAGCTTGGGCACCAAATACCCAGGTGCTTAACCTCACCCACAACCGCTTCCACCCCACCCCCACCCCCCAAAAGAATACCACATCTCCTGTCTTCCCTCCTATGCTGAGGCCGGTGCCGAAGAGGAGGCAGTGTTGGGGCTGTTCACATTGGGTAGAGGTCACACTGAACTTGCCTTTCCCCCTCACTCCACCTTAGCACACACACAGCTTCCTGAGGTGGAAACTTCGTGAGGGTGGAAAGGACACTTAGGGAAGCAACGCAAGGCACCTCGCGGTGTAGGGCCACTCAAAGGTACTAACCTGCCTGTTGTGGAAGCACATAAACCCCACACTGGCAGTAAGGGATCCGTTACCAGGCCAGTCTGATTCCTGGTTTCCATGGGGGATGAGACCGTCTTTGGATTTTGGTTCCAGGCATTGAGACGAAGTGAGTATGTGAAAATCATAAAGCCTTCCTGGCCCCTACCCCATCTCCTTCAGACTTGGATCCTGCTCTGTGCTCAGTTTCTCCTCCTTATTATCTCTCCCACATATTCTCAGTTTAGTGCCAAGCAAAATCTTTTTCCTTTTCCCAGGAAAATTTCCTTTCCTGGCCTCCGAGTGGCCCAGGTATTGATTTCCAATTCTAATCGACCAGCTCCTCTTTCTCCCCTAGCACTTGATTTCTTCTTCTTCTTTTTTTTTAATCTTAACCGTCCTCTCTATTCCTTCATCTCATTGTACCTCCCGACAAAATCCACACGAAGAGAAACTCTCCTTCCTTGGTCCCAAAACTTGCAACCTCAATTCTTATTTCTACCCACCTCTTCTCCCTAATATTCCCTCCTCAAGAATTAGGACTTTCCAAGGGGTAGCTGCCTACCAAGTACACTACTTGTAGAGTACACGTACACATCCATCTTGGGGTTAACAGAATTCATGGACATTTGACCCATTTTTGCAGTGTTTAGTAAGATGGTTCCAACATCAGATCCTCATGTCCAAGGAAGTTATGACCCTGCAGGTTGCTATAGTTGTGGCCATTTACACAGGTAAGTCTTACTTTACAGATTTGAAATTGAAATGTTATAGATTAGAAATTGAAATGTTATAGATTAAGACATACAAATGAACATGAATTGATACATTTTGAACATAATTTGTAAATGTATGTGCCTGGGTCTACTGAGAGAAATCAGATAAGCTACCCCGTAAAGCTTTTCTGGGAGTCTTTATCCAGGCCCCACGTTGCAGCTATAAATTATGAAAGTAAGTGCTTGAGTTCTCAGAGGCGGCGGCGCTGGCTTCTGACACAGAACACAATTCAGGCTGCCATTGTGTTCACTCACAAAACCCGATCCCTATCTTGCTTTTTCATCTTCTTCTCTCGGCTTCCATAGCTCATCTCAGCCTTTTGATATTTTAATAGATTTTTCCCCGAGCAGGCTAGAACTGGTTGACTCATTTTCAACAGTCCAGAAGATTTTCCATTTCTACTTTCCTAGTTGTGTCTGATTTGTTGGAAACTGCAGAACTGCCTCGTGCTTTATAAATGTTTCTACTTTCTCACACATTTCAAACTTAGACGAGAAGACGTCATCAGTCAAGCTTTCTGTTAGGTTCTTTTAACCTCCATTTAACCTTTCTCTTTGTGTTAAAATCAAGAGAGGTGGCTGGTTGGGCCAAGTTTAATTTAGGGTTTTCTTTCTGCTCTTCTGATTGCCATCCTTACCCCTGATCTTTTGAATTCCTCAGCACAATTTATGCTCCCTGGAAAGGACTGTCCTTGCTGAAATTCAATAACTATTCTCAGTAACTAAACATTTATCCCAGTGTTGACCTGAAACGATGTGGCAAATCTTTCTGTGGTGCTGCTCCTGGTATCATTTTTCAAAGTTTCTATGATAATGTATACAGCAGATTCAATATTTTTTATGGATTAAATTTATTGGGGTGACATTGGTTAATAAAATTACATAGGTTTCAAGGGTACAGTTCTACAGTACCTCATCGATGTATTACATTCTGTGTTCATCGTCCAGAGTCAGTGCTCTTCCCATCACCATAAATTGGACCCCCTTAACCTTTTGCTACCACCCACTCTTCACCCTTACCCTCTGGTACCACTAAACTGTTGTCTCTGTCTATGAGTTTTTGTTTTTTGGTTTGTCTTGTTCTGTTGTTGTTGCTTTCAGTTTTATATTCCACATATATGTGAAGTCATATGATTCTTAACTTTTTCTGTCTGACATATTTTGCTTAGCACGATAATCTCAAGATCCATCCATGCTTCCCAAATGGCAGTATTTCATCTTTTCTTATGGCTGAGTAATACTCCATTGTGTAAATATACCACATCTTCTTTATCCAGTCATCTATCAAATAATACTTTGGTTGTTTCCATGGCTTAACCACCATGAATAATGAGCATAAAGACACATATATCTTTATGGATAAGAGTTTTCAGATTTTCTGGGTAGATACCCAGAAATGGGTTTGCTGGGTCATATGGTAATTTTATTCTTAATTTTTTGAGGAACCTCCATACTGTCTTTCAGTGTGACTATACCAATTTACATCTCCACCAGCAGTATAAAGGGGTTCCTTTTTCTCCACAGACTCTCCAATACTTGTTATTTGTCTTGTTGGTAATAGCCATTCGAATAGGTGTGAGGTGATATCTCATTGTAGTTTTGATTTTCATTTTCCTAATAGCTAGTGAAGTTGAGCATTTTTTTTCGTATATCTGTTAGTCATTTGTATGCCTTCTTGGGAGAAGTGTCTATTCAGATCCTCTGCTCATTTTTTAAATTAGGTATTTGTTGTTATTGAGTTTTATAAGTTCTTTATATATTTTGGATATTAGTCCCTTATTGGAGCTGTTATTTGCAAGTATCTTCTCCCATTTGGTTAGTTGCCTCTTTGTTTTGTTGATGGTTTCTTTTGCTGTGCAGAAGCTTTTTAGTTTGATATAGTCCCATTCATTTAGTTTTGCTCTTACTTTCCTGCCTTTGAAGTCAAATTCATAAAATCCTCTCTGAACCCAAGGTTCATACATTTAGTACCTATGCTTTCCTCTCTGCAATTTATTGTTTCAAGTCCTATGTTTATGTCTTTCATCCATTTTGAGTTAATTTTGGTATATGGTGACAGATCGCAGTCTAGTTTCATCCTTTTGCACATGGCTTTCCAATTTTCCCATCACCCTTTATTGAAGACTTTCTTCTCTCTATTGTATGTTTTTGGCTTCTTTGTTGAAAATTATCTGCCCATATATATGTGGGTCTATTTCTGGGTTCTCAATTCTATTCCATTGGTCTGCTTTTCTGCCAGTACCATGCTGTTTTATTACTGCTATTTTGTAGTGCTTATTGGAGTAAGGGAATGTGATATCTCCAGCCTTGTTCTTTTTTCATAAGATTATTTTGGCTATTTGGGATCTTTTGTGATTCCCTACAATTCTGATGATTGTTTTTGTTCTATTTATTGAAAAAAATGCCATTGGGATTTTGATTAAGATTGCATTAAATCTGTATATTTCTTTGGGTAACGTGGGCATTTTAACTATGTTGAATTTTTCAGTCCCTAAACAAGGACTATTTTTTCATTTCTTTGTGTCTTCAGTTTCTTTTAAGAATGTCTTATAGTTTTCATTGTGTAGGTCCTTCACATTCTTTTTTAAGTTCATTCCTAGATTTTTTGTTGTTGCAATTACAAAAGAATATTTTTCATTTATTTTTCTGAAATTTTAGTAGTAGTATACAGGAATGCAATGAATTTTTACATATTGATTTTGTATCCCATAGCAGGTCCAATATTATCCTCATGGTCCTTCATAGTCTATACTGGGGGAGTTGCATAAGAATTAAATAGATTTTTTTACTTTTCCCCCTAGGTGTTTACAATCTAAGACAGATAGATATGAAAAGACACAGGTCGTAATTGTTAAATGAAAATGTAAACAGATAGGTCAAGGCTAAACATTTCATCATTATGATAGCCCCTCAACATTCTTCCTGTTATAGTTACAACGAATGCCTGAGCAGACAGGTGAAGAGGGAGGAATGAAAGTAGTACCAAGAAGGACGAAATTCAGCAAGGCAGTGTGTACGGAGGAATCAGAGAAAGCATGGTGCTAAATGGTGTTGAATATAAATAAATAGTGTTTGCAGACAGAAAGCAAGCTTTCAGGGGTAAAAGAAGAACTCAGTGACATCACCCAGCCGCCCCCGATATCGAGGCCGGGTGAGGAACAAGCTAAGGCGTAACTGTGTTGATGATGGTGTTAGTGTAACCCTTACAGAGCCATTCTCAGAACAGGTTCACGTTTAAAGAAACTCACCTAGAACCAGGGTGTTCACCTTTATCCTGCCTCTGCAAAGCTTCACAGAATAGTTCGTTATAGAAGACCTCTAAGAGTCTTATTAAAGTTCCATGCTCCCTCCTCGTCTCTATCATCCTCCAAGCCCCCTGAGCCACAGGATTCTTTTCACCCACAACATTTCCTTCTCTTCGCTCCCGGGCTGTGAGGACACCCTCTCGCCCTCTGGTTTCTTCATCACTCAGCCCTCTCTCCTTAGGACAGTGGCTCTCAGCCTTCCTAATGCCACAACCCTTTAATGCAGGTCCTCATGCTGTGGTGACCCCCATAAAATTATTTTTGTTGCTACTTCATAACTGTAATGTTGCTACTGTTATGAATCGTCATGTAAATATCTGATATGTGTTTTCCGATGGTCTTAGGCGACCCCTGTGAAAGGGTCGTTCGACCCCCAAAAGGGTCGTGACTCACAGGTTGAGAATCGCCGCCTTAGGTGTTTCCAACTAAACACGTCCCTTGGCCGCACTGTCTTCTGGGGTTTCTCATCTAATTGTTTCTATTCTAATTGTTTCTATTCTAATTGTTTCAGGAAATATCTCCTCTCAGATTTTGTCTTTCGTTTGTTTGTTTTCCTCAGACAGCACAGGGTGAGGGAAGATGCCAACAACTTCCTCTGTCAGGGCATGTGAGAGTGGAAGAAAATATTATAAACTACCACACACACACACACACACACACACTCACACACACTTTAATAGTTTTGCTCCATCATTAATATTAAGTAAATCAAAACTAGATGTAGTATGTGGTTAAAAAATAATTGTATTTTAGGCAACAAATCTCAGATGTGCAGAAATGAAATTTTATGTTTCTATGACTAAACTCAGAGCTCGTAACTCCTACATAAAAGGATAGACATTTAAATTTGCTAATTCCAAGTAGCTTGGTGTAAAAATCAGGCATTTTTTAAAAATACCTATGTACAACCTCAATGACTTAAGATTTCCTGCCTACCCCACACTTCCCCCGTCTGCCCAATAGCATCTAGATTCAGAGGTAGCTCCGGAAGGACAGGTAGAGCAATGAGCCTCTGTAGTCATTCCTCAGCTTCTTGGGAGATGTCACTCATCCCTCCAAGGGTTGGCATCAGCGCCTACCAAAGCCTCTGAACACTTCCATGTTCTCAGCCACCAGGGCCAGATAATCCAGATGCTTCTCACGCAGACACCACCGCTGTATATTGACTGCTCACAACCAGCCCTCCCCGGAGAGGTGTCCTTCCCTACCTGCAGGGGCCAAGGGAGATTTGAGGCTGACTCGGACTCTGTTTCTAGCTTGCCCCTCCCTCATAGCCCCCCAGCCTCCTCCCAACAAGCAGGGCACACGGCTTCTGCTGGGACTTGCCCTTCCCTTGGAATGCATATGAGGATTTGAGATAGGAATCACCTCCGCTTAGGCAACTGCCCCCGCTTCCCGCCCCCAAATCTCTCAGTAATTTCCTCCCTCCGTGTTCCCCTAAGGAGTTTTAGATTTCAAAGGGACAAGATGTTTCGTTCTCACAGGGAGCTCTCAGGAAGTTCGGGGAAACTGCTTCACACGTGCTTAAAATCTCCACAGGTTGCAAAAAGACTGCCTCAGTGTCCTGTGTCCTTCAGTATTTGGTGTTGATATTTAAAGCTAAGATGGTAGAATTCAAAAATAAATAAATAAAAAGAAAAATATATTCTCTCTCTCAAGCATCCGTGGGGATTTTTTGTGGTTTGTTTTGTTTTGTTTTGTTTTGTTTTGCTTTTGCAGTTGAAAGCCATGGCATTTAAGCTTTGGAACTCAGGCAAGATATTGACTATTCTAGAAAGGTTCTTTTGGGCTCTCCCTTCCCCGGGCAATGAAGTACAGGCTGCCTAGTCTTGGTGGTGGAAGGACGAAAAAGGAATTACCAAATAAGAAGCATGTTAGAATATATCATAAAAACCCAAAACTGTAGGGGCAGAAAACGTTTTCCTTCTTCCCTATGGGTTCTTTGGCTTGTCAAAAAATTAAATTGACATTAAATTGACAGACTAGCAGGATAAAAAACAAATTTTGTAAGTCCAGGAGCCCCAAAGACGTGAGGTGCCACACCCAGCCATCAGGTAATGGAGGCTTTAACGACCACCCTGAGCAAGGGAGAAGGGAGGAGGGGTGTGGGTGGGGCTCCCACCGCCAGCGAGGCCTGGATTCACAGGAAGCTAAGTTTGCCACGCCAAGTACTTAAGTCCTCCTGATATAAAGCCTTATCTCCGAGAACAGCTCTCTTCCTGGGACCAGCCCCCTATCTAAACTCTTTTCAGCAGTGAAGGGAGAGACAAAAAGCTTTTCCTGAGTCTGCTGGGTTTTCATTGCTTTCAGCTCAAACAGGCCTGAGTGACACACTTTGGGGTCGTGTGTGCTGCTCCCTCTCGGAGTATTTGGTAAGCAGGAATTATAACCATGAAGCCACAGTCATTTGAAATAGTCATTACAATAAAATATCTTAGTAAAATATGAACTGGAGAATTTGCACGACATCTAATATCAAATATTTAGCTGTATTTCCCAATAATGTTAAGTGGACACAAGTGAATATACCTGTTTACCCTGACTTTCAAAAAACTTCTAAAGGAAACTCAGAATTTTCACAATGTATGTATGGATGGATAGGGTTATTCACTTTATCAAAGGGATATCTGAATTTGGTAGTATTTTTTAGGTCACCCAGAAGTGTGCGCGTCTTGTTTGGGTTCTGACTCAAATATCATGACTCCAATCCAGTGCTTTTTCTGGTACTACTTCCTCCCACTCTTATTTCACCTACACCTACCTTTTGTGTTAGTTTTATTTTTAATCTCTTTCCCCTACATTTTACTACCTGCTCTCTTTTCCTGTTTTTCTAACAGTGATCACAGCATTATAGATGAAAGCATCAAAATATAAAAATATTATTCAAATTGTTATTCAGATATTTGTGTTTATCTATTGACCTTCTTCCACAAATCTTTTCTGATGGAAGGTAAAAAAATAATAGTTAGTGATAAATAGTCTGTCATAATGTTCTCATCCTGCCTAGAAGCTGTACTATGACACACACTCTCCTCTAGTTAGTCCCCAGGAAACTACACTCTTTTTACATTTATTCTGGGGGAATTGCTGCAGATTTTTAGTATATATTATAATTTGCTTTAATCTATAGAATCAGAAAATGCGCTGAACCACATTTACCGTATTTTGATTATTAACATGAATTATTTATATTGCTCTAGTTGTAGTTAGAATCAGTTACATTATTGAAGTTCTGGTTAAATGATAGACACTTAAAAGTATTGTTTAATTAAATTTTCATATGAACCCTGAAGGGTAATGTATCCTCACCTCTTCAGATGAGAAACTAAGTCTCAGACTCAGGAAATTGCCAAGATTTGTAGGTGCTTAATTTAGGATTTGAACTCAGCTTTATGTGACACCCACGTCTGAGTTCTTTTCATGCATCATACAAACACCAACATCGTGATGCGTAATTATGTGCGCTATCTCTCATTTTATGCAACACATATTCTTATTCTCATTTACTGATGAGCAATCTAACAAAGCAAGTTGAACTCAATTCCTATCTGCCACTTATTGCTTCCCAGGGAAAGAAGAGAAAGCATTGCAGGAAGAGGTAGAATATAGACAAGCCACCCAGGACTGGAAAGGGCATGGCAGATTTGGAAATGGTGAGAAGGTCAGGGTGGTTTAAGAGCTGGGCTGAAGCAAGTGATTGGAGATAAGGTTAGAGAAGAACACTGGAACTATACCACGATGTTTTTGTAAGCCATACTCAAGAATGTCCTTCGGACTATATAATAAATAAGTAATCGGAATGGAGGTTTTGCACAGAATGATATAGAGATTAATTCTTCTGGAATGAATTATGGCTCCTTACCAAAAGTGGAAGAGAATGTGAGAAACTAAAAGGACCCCTAAAGAAGGTAGGACCATTACGTTTGAGTCCCTAGAGAGGTAGAGGCTATGACTAACTCAAGTCATCTGCTGGTTTTTACATTGTTTTCCTAGGACCTTAATACATTTTTAATATACAGGGGTGCCAAAAATATGTATACACATTTTAAGAGATATTGTCTATGTATTACATAAATACTAATGATCACACTTTGAGCACCTCTTGTAATTGCAGAAGTCAAATGTGACTTATTCTTATCTTTTGTTATTGGTATATATTGAGTATTACAATTTTCATACGGCTCTTTCCTTTCTTAAAGTGTGTATACATTTTTTGGCACTCTCTGTATTTTTCTCTCTGACCAGTACCTATAAAGTAACAAAATATGTGTGGAGTACAATGCCAAGTTTTTGTTTAATACCCTGAGTATGATACGATTGGCTTTTCTGACATTGCACTCACAAACATCCAACTATACCCTACTTCTCATTCCCAAGAGTCATTTGATCTACTCTGCGCCCGTCTTTACCATGCTTCCAATTTCTCTTGTGTTATTTTTCTAACTCACTGTTTTCATTAACTGAATAGGGCTTTTGGATCCAATTTGCAAATAAGGCAATTGACAAAACATACCAGAAAACATTGTTAACAAAGGTACATATAATAATGGTCAATAAGTGAACAAAGTAAATGGAAAGTACTGATTATCTACAAGTACAATCTGTACTCTTTAATCAGCAAGTAACTTTGAAACACAAGGTTGTTGCTAAGAAAGTATCAGCCAACAAATGTAAGAGATTTTACTCAACAACTATAACTTCTCAACACTGGAAAAACAGCAGGTATGTAAATAATTTAAAATATTGTATTTGTGGAAGCAAGACCTAACATTTTTAGGAATATAATTTTACTCCCTCTGTTTTAATACATTTACATTTTAATTAATAGCACTGTCCATGATAAGCTTAATGCACAGGCGTACATTCATTGCTTTATTTCTTGGATTTTCCTTTCTGAGGACACAATAAGAGTAAGATGAAATGGTGCTGAAAGTTTAAGCACATCATTGAAAATGTATCAGCGATACCTTTAACCTTCAGCACATTTCTAATCTTCCTTAAAATGGTAGAACCATGGTCATGTTATCTAGAGAAATAGCTTGCCCAGAACATCTTTAAAATAAAAATACATTATGTCATTCTTGCAAGTAATCAGTAACTCAAGTATTGAACTAAAAGAGATTACATCACTAAAAATGGGCTTTTTTTTTTTTTTGCAAATACTGTATATGTTATGTATAAAAACATAGCTAATGACTTCTAATATGACTGGAAATGTTATAACTAAAGTCACAGAAAATTAAAGAATAGTTTCAATACATTTATGGGAAGGAAAGTGCTTCACCTTCAGCTGGACTAAGGCATTTCCTTCCACTGGGTAAATTACTTCCTTTTTTAAATTAAATGCACGGTTGGAAGCTGTGTTAACTTAAAAAAAAAAAAAAAAAAACACGGTCAGAGAATCATATACATTCTGGCGTTGCGATATTTCTGTGCTAAAGAGAGTTTACACTGGTGAGCTGAAAGAATTCCATATATATGTATGAAATGCACAGTTTTGTTCATGGTTTTTCAAAAAAAAAATAAATCCCACACCAATTGGTCAATTTATAAAAAACAAACTAATCTAAGAAAATAGATTTTTGTTCACTTGATTAATACAGATGTATATTCTAGATTCCAAAACTAAAATGCAAGCTCTCTTTTAGGCTTTTTCTCATTATTTGATAACAAACTACAGCTGTGGTAAATACATTATTATTCCATCATCAGCTTTGCTAAAGAGCTAATCTAATCTTCAGATATTTCTCTTTTTATCTCTTTCTTCCCTTAATTTTCACTTCCTTTCAGCCTTTTCTCTCTCTGCCCTGAAAAAACAGCTAAGGCTCCTTAGTCTAGCTGTTCCATGGACAAACCTATGGTCCCTAGAGTGGCGTACGAAGCTCGTAAAGGGTGCATGGCCTTTGCGGAAACAAATACATGGTGGCTAACTAAAGTGGGATCAGGCCTGGGATGCCTCTGTGGGCTATTTACAGAAATTGTGCCCTAACTAGCTGAAGCCAGCGTCTGGAGAGAAGGGTCACGTGCCATAACCATTAACGAGATCTCCACAATACCACCATTAAATACTATTCCACATGTGTCAGATACATAGACAATTATTCATTCTCCTGTGCTTCTTTTTTTTTTTTTCTTTCTACAATAAGTGTAGAAAAACAATCATCAGGAATCAATGGTGGACAAAGCAAGAATGATCTCTCACCATGGGAGTTTACATTCTGGTGGCAATGGTCAAATAACAAAAATGTAAACTAATAAAATGTCTCAGTAATAAATGTTGTGAAGAAATGAAGAAAAAACGAACAGTGTAATAGTATAATAACTAGCAAGGAATGTGGAAGGACTTTAGATAGAGTGATCCCAAACAGTCTCTCTAAGGGAGAGATATTTGTGCCAAGACCTGTGTAATGAGGGCTAGCCAGCCGTGACCCAGGGGAGAAACAATCCAGGCAGCCAGGTAGATGGACCAGCTGTAACTCAAAGACACTAAAGTAAGACCGAACTCAGCCATCGAGAGAACAGTCTGTGGGGCTCAAATTCAGTGCGAGGAAAAGTGGAAAGAAATCAAGTCAGTAAATACAAAGGAGTAGCTCACACAAATTGAAAGGGGAGGGTAAAATATTTGGATGTTATTCTGAGAATAGTGGGATTACAGCAGAAAGTTTGAAAGAGAACATTTCCGTGGCCTAACATTTTTGAAAGGTCCCTCTGGCTGCTGTATGGAGAACAGGTTGAAAAGAGGCAAGAGTGAAAGCAGAAAGTCTACGGGAAAAACCATTTCCGCTGAGAAATGACAGCGACTGACACTATGGGTGAAGAAGCAGAGAATCGACACATTGGAGAGAGGTGTGGAGGTGCGGTCTCCAGCCCTTGCTGAAGGATCACAGGAGGGAGGTGAGGGGCAAAGGGAAAGAGAAGACTTCATCCCTAAAAGATGAGAGAAAGCAAACAGAATTCTAATGGTCTGAGAGCAGCTAAAGGAATTTTCTTTTAAAGGAGAAAAGAATATATAAAAAAATGTCATGGAATCTGTGGCTTTCATGCTTAATAATTTAATTCTAGAGAAATGGTGCTTTCTCTTACCTGCCACGGATAGCATCCAACCCATCTATTGGTCTAGTGAACTGGACACGGATGGGCAGGTCAGCAGGCAGCCACGCAAAGTCAGGCCAGGGGGCAACTGCAATAACAGAGTATGGACAAAAAATTAGAAAGTGAATCCTTCCTCACTGCTTGACCTTATTAACAACCAATTCCTATCACAAGCTTCACTCTTAATTTGCGATGGCAGCTTGAACAGATTAGAGTTGGGAAGTCATCAACACAAATTAAGCACCCACAGGTAGCTATGTTCTTTAGAACTCAATCATGAACAGTTTGAGGATGGGGATGCTCTACAAAAGATTAAGAAGAGTATTAACTAGTTCCTGATAGACATTTATAAGAAAGATATAAACAGTATCTACTCAGTATCGGAGAAGGTCCTAGCATCCAAGTGGACCACATATGACTCTTGGCATCTCAGCCAATATTTATCCCATGGTGCTTACAGTTTCATGGATTGATGGTTGATTGGCTGGTATAGATCCTATTAAATATATTTTTAGCAGAGTTGTTAGTTACGATAGAAATAACCTGGAAATTAAGACCACTGGACTCAGAAAGAAGAAAAATTTACATTTAGTACGTGTGGTTTCTGTGAAAGGCAGTAAGGGACTCTCACATCCATTAGCTTCATCGAAACATTCCAAGAAGCCTGGGAGGGAAATTTATGAATCCCCATGTTTTGAAAGAGAAAACTGAGAAGTTACGAAACCTATACAAAATCCACAATGGCACGACTGGGAACTTCTAAGAATAACCCTCCCCGTCTGATGGAAGCTGTATTAGCTTGTGCTGTGAACGTTCACTATGGGTGTGTGGAGCAAGCCTTGGGGACTTCCGTTGTCTGAGGGTGTGGTAATTCCCAAAAAAGGCAAAAGCAGAAAAGCACAGCATTCAGATTTAAATAGGCTGCTTTGATTTTGTTGAATAATAAGTGGTTGTATGGAAAAGCATTGAAACTAAGCCCATGTTATTAACAAAATGATAGGCACCATGGGAATTCTAAAAAGGAATTATTGGCCACCTAACCTGTAGCCTGCAAATGTACAGTTGGCCACCAATCCCTGCCCTGAGCTGTCCCTTAGTAACATTAAAACTGCTTATCGTATTTCCTCCCCCAAAAAGGTAATACCGTCCTCACAATGCATCATGAAAATCTATGTCATGTGCAGTAAAACCTTGTCCAACTTTCATGGCCTGTAAAATCCTTTGAAATTGTCCTTTGTGTTAAAAATGGGGGGAGGGGGAGTCCCCTGGTGGTGTAGTGGCTTGGGGCTTCGGCACTGGCGTTGTCGGTGCTGCGACCTGGGTTCGATTCCCGGCCAGGGAGCTGCCCACATACAAAAAAAAAAAAAAAATGGGGGAGGAATCATAGATTCCAAGTCAGAAACACAGATGACATGAAACGATATATCTTAAAGACAGTATTTCAGTATTAAAATTCTTTGTGTCTCACATTCATACTTCTCAGAAAGCATAAAGCACACATACGTTACACACACATGTGCACACACAGGTGTACATGGTATCTGGATAATTTCATATTTACTCAAAAATTGTGTGGGTGTATGTCCAAACACCAGTCCAAAGGGGGGCTAAATATTCTTCAAATAATACAAATTTTTAAATCTAGAAACTTTACAAACTGTTTCAGCTGCAATAAGTTAAAGATTAAAATACTCACCAAACTTATTTTTTAAAAATCAACATTTTACTTTGAAAACTTTTGAACCTACAAAAATATTACAAAGCTAGTACTGTGAACACTCCTATGCCTTCCTGCTGGATTCTCCCAGTGTTAACATTTTCCTGCATTCGCTTTCTATCTCTCACCAAACATACACACGTACATATATGTTTTTCTTGCTGAATGATTTAAAAGTAAGTTCCAGACATTATAACCTTTCACGCCTAAACACTTCAGCCACTATCTCCTAAGAATTATGTTCTCTAAGCCCCCATATAATTACTGAATTCAAGAGATTTAACATCGATTAAATTAGGCTATCTAATATAAAGTCCATATTCATATTTCATCAATTTGTCCTAATTATGACCTTTATAGAAAAAAAAATACTTGTTTTCCAATCCAGACACCAACCCAGGATCACACCTTGCACTCAGCAGCCACAGCCATGTAGTCTCCTTTAATGTGAAGACAATGACGTGAATGCTGAAGAAGGTAGGCCAGTTGTTCGGTACAATATACCTCAATTTGGATTTGTTTGACCCAAGAGTGCTCTTCTATGTACACCTAAAAGTATACCTTTTGCAAACACAAGACTGTTACAAAAGCTGTCAAAGAAATAGACCATCTCTCCTGTTACTATCTCTTCACATGTGCATCAATTTTTCTTTAAACTTATGACTCACAGGACTTGCTGTTTTTACATCTCACTTGTTGTTTTACTTGTTCTTAGGCAGTATTCAAACAAAGGCACCACATTTATCTATCCTGAATAATGTTCAGCCATTTCTGAAGCCTTAACCGTAAGTCCACCCCTTGCCCTCCCCTGTGACAGTCCTTTTCAGACTTTCTTTACCTAGGCCCACTCATAGTTCTCCAGGGTAGAGTCTGGATTGCTCTTGTCGTTCATCCCCTCTGTATCAGAAATGCATTCTAGATGCAACGACGGCCAAGATGTCTTTTTCTCCCATAAACACAGTTCAGGGTAAGTGCTTAATGGGCACTGGAACTGTGGTTTAGCCATGCCATCAGGGTCCCACGCTCTTTCTATCTTTCCAGTCAGCCATCCTTTGTGCATTGGCTATGATGCTAACCATGGAAAGATGACTGCTGTAATGCCAGACATTAAGTCTGTGTTTGAAGCACGAAGACAAGAGTGGTGTGAAGCTCTGTCTTTCCCCCTTTATCAGGAAAGTAACAGCTTTTCCAGAAATTCCCCCGAGATTTCTTCTTAGATCTCATTGGGTCCCATAGCCAGGCCTAACTGCCAAGGCGGCAGGGACGGTGGGAAGCAGAAGTACCATGGATGTTGAGGTCAGTCATCTCATCTTCCAGTACTGAATGCGTTGTCACCACAGGACAACATGAATAATGGGTCGGCAACTAAGAGTTTCTCTGACTCCTCCCAATCACTATTTATCTGTTCGTTCCCTACTTCCCAGTTTCATTCTAGAGCTCTTCTTTATTTTACTTCATTTATCTTCTCTCCCTAGTACGTCCTGAAAAATGAACTTTGAATTATCGCTTCATCTTACACCTAGAATCAAATATTACAATAGCTGGTACTGTCTCTTCCTTTGACATGTGAGGACACCTGAAATCCAGTAAGATGAAGTGACTTGCCCAAATTTGCCCATTGGTTTAGAGGCACACCCAAGAATACAACATAACTCTCCAGAACCAGTAATGTATCTGCCCCTCAGAATACATAGCACATATTTTTCTACTCTGCTCTGTTTGGTCCCTCTTGCCCCTACCTTGGGCATTTATAGTTTTCCCTGAGGTTTCATCAATTCAGTTGTTTATTTCTGAAAGTTATTCTGAAGAGGAAAAGTCATGAGATAATTACATTACCCCCCCCCCTTTAATTTTTTTTTATTTACTCTCTAAATGTAAAGGAAGGAGAAGATAGGGTAATAAACCATTGTCCTCATTGGAAACCATTGCTCCATTTGAACCATGGGTTTATAAAGCTGCCATCTCTAAGACTACATCTGTCAAGAAATAATAGAAAAGTATCTATTCAGATGCATCATGCTTGTCTGTGACCTTTTTTTTTTTTTAATGGTGAAACAAAAAGATAGTTTATTGAGGAGAAAGTACACTCCAAAGAGGTAGGAGTGGACTTGAGCAAAGGAAGTGGCTCAGGAGCCTTGTCTGTGACCTTGTGGGAAAATACCTTGGAATACTCAGGGCAATACCAACCTAAAATACCCCTAATGAAGTAGCATCTCATACTTGCACTGAAGGATTTCAAAGGAGGGAGAGATTACCTAGAACAGACGTGGTCAGAGAGGAAGTCAGTTCGGAGGGATAACTGAGCTTGGTTATGAAAGGTACAACAGGTGAAAAGAAGATACACAGGGGCACTGTCCACAAAAGGGAAAGCAGACGTAAAATGATTTTTCAGGGGCTCATAGTCCATATGGGAGCACAATAGTTAAAGGCACGTGTTCTGAAATCAGACAGACCTAACTCTGAATCTTAGTTCTAGTTCTTACTAGTTCTGTCATCCCCAAGCAATTTACTCTTCTTTGCCTTCTACCTGTAATATCAAGATAATATTAATAAATATGTAATGGAGATTTTATAAGGATTAAATAAGGCATGTAAAGTGATTTCTCTAGTTCCTAAAATACAGTAAATTATCCAAAATATGTAAGGAAAAACTACTGATCAGAGTGAAAGGTTAATGTAATGGACTCTTAGATTTAAAAAAACTAGGTTGTGGCTAGTGGGGAAACCTTCGACTAGAAGTCTGAAGTATAATCAAAAGGAAGCCATTAAAAACTTATTGCCCAGACATGAGATGATACAGATTGGAATCACAGTTGAGACAGTAGGGATGGAAATAAGATGCTGAATGGAAGAACTATTAAGAAGAAATACAACTGGCCTTGATTTAGGATTTTTACTTCTTGGCTGCACCGCCAGCGTAATAAATAAAACTGACTGCTTGAGTCACATCAGTGAGCAGGAATAAAATACGGTTGGAGAGTCAAGAAAAGAGTTTTGTCATAGTTTGAGATATATGCTGGAAATGTATAAATAGCAATTGGGAGATTTCTACTATGTGTGTTGGGAAATATGTGCGTCTATTAAATGAGTGCTTGTTATAGCAGAACACTAAGCCCTAAGCAATGTTTGTAATAATATCTCATCCAACTGAACATCACTTATCCTAAAACATCCCTTATCCTTTAATTCTTGAAAACCCAGACATTAAAAAAAAAAAAAAAAAGGAAAAATGATATCCTTTTCAGGACTTCATTTGTAGCTTATTTGCTCACCTTTTATACAGACGTCTATCATGTTTGAGTATCTGTATTTTTTAGCTACAGCAGATTCAAATAATAAATTAGAAATGGCAATTAGGGTACTGAGACTACAGAGGCAGACAAATTAATGATAGTTGAACTTACATCTAATGAAGAATTGTGGAGAAAAGCTATAAAAAACTGACAGAACTCCAAAAGCACAGGAGTCTGTGGTCAAATTTATGGGACACGTCTCCTCCAAAGGCCCTAAAACCACCATCAACACGATAACCCAGATTCCCAAGGGAATGTTATTATCGTATTCAATAGATGGCCAGAACTTCAGAAGTAAAGCTAAAAACAAAAATTGAATCAGAGACACCAGTATAGAAACTAATGACAAGTTCTGCTAAAAAGGGAGACAAAAAGAAGAATGTGACTGGTATGGGACGTGAACATTTTTTTCTTTTGCCTTGTTTTTAAGAAGGCAGACATAGCTGCACGTTTCCAGGTTGTTGGGGACGATCTAGGAGAAAGGTGACAATCGAAGATGCTGAGAGAAGGGAGAACCCTTGCAGTATGTCCTGAGTAGGACAGAGAGGACGGAACCCAGAGCTGACGTGTGTGGACTGACTTCAGACAGAAGCAAAGACAGTTCATCCCTGACAAGGACGAGAAGGCACAGCACCTGAGGGTGGTTTGTGGGGAGATGTGCTGGGGGTTCCTCTGATGGCCTTGGTTTTTATCAGGGAAGTAGGGAGATGGGAGAGGAGATGCTGGAGGTTTGAGGAGAGAAGGAATTAAATAATCACCTAGGAGACGGAGAGAATATATGCAAGAGGGAATAACTGCTGACCTACATGAAGGACCCCCCTGAGGTTTGGGTCCTGGATTTGGAGTGGATCCTGTGCTTTTCTCTCACCACAACTCGCCATGCAAGTGCAGGTCTGGGAGGAACTCTTAGATGAAACTAAGACTGTGGCTTTGCCACAAAAGTAAGTCCAAAAAGGGTAAGTTTTAAGCACTACAAATAAAAAAAGACAGATTCATAAATCTCAGCTACTCTGTGTAGAAATCTACTTATTCACTCAAAGGTTTGCTGAATGCTACCCAGATACAGGCCATCATGGAGGGTGCAGAATTGGCCAAGCAGCTCTTACCCGGACAGGCCGGATAAGCTAACATTTCGCTTCAAGTGTCACCTTCCTCCACAAAGGATTTCCATGGTGACAGCTTAGTGGCCTTTCTGTGGATAAGATTTGAATCCATCTCAGTGATCTGTCGTGGAAAGAACCCATTTAAAATTTATTTTGAGCTCTTCAATGCTTGATTTTAAATGTTCTCAAAAATGCATGCCTACAATAGAATATGCCATTTTTAAGATGTGGCTGCAGCTAATTATTCAGATTGAAAAATAAACCATTTAGACACAAGTACAACACAAACAGTAAAACTCCTTTTAGGAACTTAGGGGCAAAATCATGCAACTTTCTTTATTTCTCTATAATGAAAATGAACTTGCCTGCCCACTTCTCCATGGAGAAGAAAACTTAATCTACTTCCAGGTAATCTGGTCTCTTGTTTACTTCCTACTTTTTTTCCTTCAGTATGTTTTGGGTAAATATTTTGTCAGTTCAAGACTCTCCTCCTCTTGTGTCGTCCCTTCTCTCCAGGAGTGCTCCAAGTTGGGCCTTGCTTTTTTGTGTCATCTAGACTTTGGTGGGAGGGAATCGGTTTTGGGTCCTTTATGTCCATTGCTGGGTCATTCACACAGGAAACCACACCACCCATCCCTAGTTCCTGGTTCTCTGTCCTTGTCACATCCGTTGCTCCCCAACACTCTCCGGCTGCCCACATCACGTAGGTCATCCTGCATCTCCCTCCTCCCATTCAGGAGACCTCTCCTGGTCAGCTAGCTCACCCTGGAAGACTTCTGTCCCCTCTACTGAGCCTGGTAAAACTTTTGGATGCTCTTCCATTCCGGTCCAGGGCTTCATAAAATAAGAGAGTGTAAAAACGGGCTCTTGGTCTCTATTCTTAAACATACCACGTCTCCTTTTCTGTTCTGCTGTGGCTACACCATGTGTTGTGGGTAGAGACTGTCCACTTTCGAGATCCCTTTTTCCTCACCCAGGGGATAGTTTTCAACTAGTTTTTCATCCTTCCTCTAGGTATCTGTTTGTCTCAGCCCAGGGCAGTGGAGGTTCGTTCCCTCTAGACTATTTCCTCCTGCCTTCTGGTGGATTCTTATATATTTGGGGGGCAGGAGAGCTACCTCATTGTATGCTGAATCACTCAGGGTTCTACCAGAGAAACAGAACCAGTAGAATAAATAAGTGTGTGTGTGTGTGTGTGTGTGTGTGTGTGTGTG
>PVJL010014518.1:0-27765 GCA_004026885.1 Lyroderma lyra
CCTCCACAAGGGCAGAGGCCAGGCGGACATCTGAAAGAAAATCCCTCCCTTGTCTGTGTCTATGCCGAACGGGTGGACTAAGGGACAACCCGAACAACAACATGGGTTCAGGATCCTCTACTGTTCTTGACTGTATGGTTAAGAACTTTAAAAAGTTCCGAGGTCAAGACGCCTCCATGAAGGTCCATCACCTGGTGACATTTTTGTTCCTCTTAGCGGCCATTTTTTGGCATAGGCTGGCCCCCAGGAGGAACCCGCTTTTCATGCTCTATATTCTGCTCACCTACTTGGATATCCCAAGGTGCCTGTTTCCCACTCTAGCCCTCCTGGTGAACAATGCTGTGGAGATGGGAAGGTAGACCAGAAACATCGCCAGGGCACAATGGCCTTTAAATGACTTGGCCTCTATGTGAGCTTCCCAATAGCAATATATAAAGGGATAAACCTTCCTTCTTTTGCCTTTGTAAACCAGAGCTTAAACATCCTATTTGTATACTCTTTCTGTTCCACTGGGCATTTTTCCTACTGTCTGTACAACTCCCACTATCTAGAAACCACCACCCCTGAGTAGCACTGGGAAAAGTATCTCTGCCTAGGGTCTAGTCCAGCCAGTCTTTATTTCTATGTCCTTCAGTACTGTCTGGCTTATCTTTTTCTCTATGCTCTGTCCAATGCCTGTTTGAACCAGCTAGGGGTATCATTAGGAACCCTCAATAAGTCTTTTGGCCTACAAGAGTCTCAGGGGCTACCTGGCCCTGGGAAGAATCTTAGATCAAAATCAGCCTCTAGAAGCAGCTGCCAAGTGATTTTGCTCTCTGGAGTGAAGTTGCACTAATGTTTTGCCTCTCACAAATGCCTGTATAGTCAATTAGGATAAATTAACAGAAAAAAATTGGTGCTCAGTCTCTTTATATATATATTAGGTCTTGAAGAGAGATGTTTTTTTAAACTTTTTCCTTCTTTCTCTTTTCTTAATTTTTTTTTTTTTGTAGTATGTGGGTAGTTCCGTGGCTGGGAATTGAACCCAGGCTGCAGCATTGACAGTGCCAGCGCCGAAGCCTTAAGCCACTATACCACCAGAGAACTGCCCTCTTTCTCTTTTCTTGAACTCTTATGCTGTCTTACAGTTAGAAATGCTTTTGTTAAAAGCATCAGGGAACTGGGATGGGATTCCTTGTATGCAAGTTTTTATGTTGTAATGCAAAAACGAACTCTTGAATTGGTAACTAAACTGATTGCTGAGAAAACAGGGAAATCCGTTTGTCTCCTTGTTCCCTTATAATTAGAAACCAAATGTGTCTTCATATATTGGGTAAAAAAGGTAAGTCTTGACAGGTTTTCACAATCTAGTAACTTAAAGTCTTGCAAAAAGCTGAAATGTAAACAAAGCTCTGCCTGAGGCAGCAGCCACTATCTTTTGAGATGAAGACAATTAGGGGAAAAAAAAAGAGGTACTTTTAAAATCAAGCCTCTCAAGTCAGCATTTTGGCATCTTTGGAATTGTAGCTTGCATCCTGTTTAAAATCTCTCACAGTTCTTTTGTGTTTGTAGATTTGCCAATGGAAATGCTAATTGTTTGCCTTTTTAGTTATCAATAAATTAAGGTTCTGAGCGTTCTAAGTGGTAATATAAGAAAGGATGTGTGTTTTAAGAAGGTATAAGTCATGAAAATACATTTTTGAAGGAATTGAAAGAAAATAGTTTGTCATAAAGATGGTTATTTCTGAATAAAAAATGGACAAACTAAGATGAACTAAAGAAAGTTGTAAAAGATTTGTGAAGAGAAATTTTGACATAGTTAAACAAAACAGGCTTAAGAGCCCTCTGACATATTGTTATATCCCTGATGAGCAGGCTCAGATCCTAAGGAAGGCCAAGGAAATTTATTCCAATGTCTTTAGCAACCAAGACAGGAAAAATGAGGAAGGAACAGTAAGATCAGAAAAAAGATCAGAGACAGGCCAGACTTTTGGCCACCACTATAGAGGGACCAAGGCTAAAGCCACCTCATGGCCACCCTGGGAACCCCAGAAGAGGAACACCAGACAAAGAAGCCTGCTTTAGGTACAGAAGCCCACACCTCTGAAACAAGGAGTGCCCTAGTCCTCCAAAGCAGCTGTGCCTCCTTTATGGAAGCCTAATTGGCTGAAGAGGAAGAATTGTTCCCTGTTCTGAAGGGAGCAGGGATCAACTTCCCCACTTATGGCTGCAATCAACTGACAGGGCCAAAAATAACCAGTGGCTCCCAACAAGGAGAAGACCACTGTGACAGGGGAGGAACTGTGGGTGACCCTTGACGTGGCAGGCAAGCCTCTTAACTTTCTAATTGCTATTAGGAGCCATTCACTCTGTCTTGGCCGCTCACTCTGGACCTAGTTCCTCTAAAACCTTCTTGGATATGAAAATAAATTTAAGCTCATATTCAGTCTGTCAGTGGCCTATACCTTAGAGAAATAGTAAAAGTAGCCAATCAGACTTTAAAAAAAATAAAGGTATGTTTCCTTTCAAAGTTTCTACTGTAATCTCAGCAAAAGAATGTGTCTATCCCTGTTTGTAGAGCCAGCCATTGGCTATTGCCCTAGATACAGAATTAGTAAAGTTGATTGCTTCATGGCAAAAGCTCTAAAAGCAAAGACTTAGGCCATCCATGCCTTCGGAGAGGAACAAAGACAAGTCAGAGAAGCTGTCCTTGAAAACAGAGCTACTATATATTATCTACTATGAAGGCACAATCATGGAGGTGAAGAATTTAAGGGAATGTGCTGTTTTAACCTCAGACAACTTGCAGCTGATCGAAGGCAAAGTCAAACAAATTCATGACATAGTATCCAATATCAGAGAGGATTTTTTTTTTTTTTTGCATGTGGGTAGTTGCGTGGCTGGGAATTGAACCCAGGCCGCAGCACTGACAGTGCCAGTGCTGAAGCCTTAAGCCACTACACCACCAGGGAACACCCCCAGAGAGGATTTTTGGCCTTTATCTTTCCTTGCTTACTTCCTGGCTTCCCAACTTTGCTGGCTTAAAACAAATATTCCTCATTTTTCTTCTGTTCATCGTTATAGGGATCATATTGTGCCAATGCATCCAATGCGCCCCTGCTTGTAAGTCTCTTCCTAGCTGGATACCAAGGTCTAAACAGCGACCTCAGGCTAGAATCTACTCCAACAACAGAGTAAACATGTCTCAAATTAGTCTCATACATATGAGACCCTATTACTGTCAGGGGGAATGATACAGGCCAAGGTAGAGAAAACTCACCAGGGGGCGACTAAGTATCTCCTTGGTGGTCGGGTCATCTCAGAGGCTGTGTAGGTGGGTATGCCTGATACATGTCTGAGGCACCCAGTTCTAGTTAAGAGTGTGAGAAACCTCCGGTTAGGGGGGTTGAACCTCTGACTAGGATAGTCTTGAGTGCGAGAAACTTCTAGTAAGGGGGGTTGAGCCTCTGGACTAGGACACTCAGCCAGGAAGCCACGATGGGAAATGCTACAAGTAAAATGTTCTCTAGAGAAGCTAAAAATAAAAACGAGATTCCCCTGGACAGTCCAGTCCATTAGGGTTAATTAAAATGATAATGCCCGAACTAAAGAAAATAAAACTACCAAAGTCTCTCAATCAGTTTTCCTTGTTTTTAAACAACAGATTGTTCCTAACTTGTGTGGGGCCTAGGAGACTCCATTTTGACAGTTAGCCGCCATTTCAAGAGAAGCGAAACCTAAGAGCACAGCAGACTACTTCCCTTATTAGGAAAATCCTCAGGGTTCACCCAGTTCCTGCTTCCCGCCCCATGTCCCTCCACCTACCCAGTAACGCCACGGCATGTCACCCCACCCACCTACAATTTTTTTCCTTTAAATTACCCCACCTATCCAGGTTTGGGCCGTTCTCTCTCTGCTGCGTTGGAGAGTGGATGGACCGAGCTTGAGCTTGTAGCAATAAAGTCTCTTTTTGTATTTACATCGGAGTCTGTCTCTTGGTCGCTGTGGGGATCGAAAACAGGGAGCACAACATCATGGGGGCTCGTCCGGGATCCCCACGGCCCCAAGACCACTGCCCGGAGAGACTTACACAACCGGTGAGTAAGATCAGCTGCTTCTGAAATTCTGCCTCTAAAAATCCGCTTCTGTATAGGCAGTCAATAGTGGGCTGGGTGGACGCACCCATTAACCCCCGACCGCGGAGAGACGGAAGACGCTCCGTGTCCTCCCTCAGTTATCTGGAGAGGACCTTTGGGAGTCCCCTCATCTGAAATTATCTGGAGGAAACCCTTAATGTTCCCTCATCTGAGATTCTGATCCATTTATTGTGTTGGCCAACTGTCTGTCTGTTTGTTTGTCTGTTTGTACCCTCTGGCGCCTGAGCCTTGTTCTGACTGACGGACAAAATGGGACAGACGACTTCTTCACCCCTAGACCTTGTTCTTGGACATTTCTCTGACGTCCGGAAGCGAGCCCATAACCTCTCAGTTGAGATCTGAAAAGGAAAATTAACCACCTTTTGTTCCTCAGAATGGCCTTCATTCGATGTAGGATGGCCGCCAGAAGGAACCTTCGACCGCACTCTCATCGCGGCTGTGGAGGGAGTCATTTATCAGCCCCGAGGAGGTCACCCAGACCAGTCTGGGATCAGCTCAGAGAACTGTACAACTCCCCGACACCGCCAGAGCCACACCGAACTGTCCTGGAGATTGGGTCCTAATCCGGAGGCATAACTAGAAGACCTTAGAACCCCGCTGGAAAGGACCATTTGTCGTCATCCTCACCACACCAATCGCCATCAAGGTTGACGGGATAGCAGCGTGGATCCATCACACTCACGTCCAGCCTGCCAACCTCTCGACGCTCCAGGACCACCTCCCGCGATGAAAAGCCTCCAAAGACCCTACCAATCCCTTGAGAATTCGCCTCCAAAAACTGTTAAGACTGATGTTGATACTTCCCCTTTGTTTCTCCATGACCACAACCCTCGTATAATCTGACCCTGCCGCCCCCCCCACCTTGCCCAGCTGGTTGCTACCAACGTAGCCAGTTCGCACTAGACAGAATTCGGGGAAGACCAGGGGTCTCCGCTTTCACTTGGAACACCTATGTACATAGCTCATGTTATACTAATGCCAAGATGTGTTCCCATGAAGGCCGACTTTATTGGATGGCCACCACTCAGTTAGGAGATTCACACACCAGCCGTTACCCGGGGACCCCCAGGAAAGACATCTGCTTCTCACTTCAGACCCATTATGTGCTAAGTGACAGAGGAGGCATGCAAGATGAGGTCAGACAAGCAGTCTTAACTCAGGTAAAAGACAACTTGGTACAAATAAGACAGGTCCTGCAGGCTGACCCCACATGTGCCCCTAATCAATTAATAGACCAGGTTTGACAAGACTTGAGCCCATTAGACTTCTCACACCAGATAATCACCAGTCTCAATGACACCTACAAAGCATAGAATTTTAATCATAATAATACCCCTTGCTGGGTCTGTCTCCCTCTGAGAGCCAAGCCATATTTTGCCTGGCCGGTCCCAGCTTCCTGGATCCAACCTGACAATCTAACCAAAAAAGGCTCCAATACTTCCCTCGGGAGGCCCTTAACTGAGGAAGTAATCTTGATGATCTCCAACACCTCCTGTGTCAACTTAACCATGTCACCTGTACCTTGCAACAGCTCCATCCCCCCTTACCCTGATTCAGTCTGTGGGAAGCCCGGTATTTTCTTTTTTTTTTTTTCTGATTTTATTTATTTATTTATTTATTTATTTATTTATTTTTATTTTTTTTTTTATGTTTGTATGTATTTATTGTTAGACTTATTGGGGTGACATCTGTTAGCAAGGATTACATAGGTTTCAGGCATACAATTCCACAGTGTTTTCTTTATATGCAATCAGACTCTTCTCTTCCGCTGTCTACCCGCCAATTGGTCCGTACCATGTGTACCATCGTTTCTGTATCCCCCCATGTCTATAATTGACCCCAGTACTATGGAAAGTCTTTTGCTACCATCCTTGTGTCAAAAAAGTGCACTTCCAGTAGTGGCAGAACTACTGGGGGCAGGCGTCTTCACGGCGGCCGGGCTCGGGGCAGGCGGAATCGGTACAGCCACTCACCTCTATTACAAATTTTCTACCGGGATTAGTCAGGACCTAGACAAAGTGGCAGATTCCCTAATGGCCCTACAGACCCAGATTACCTCTCTCGCTAATGTCGCTCTGCAAAACCGCCAAGCTCTCTACCTCCTTAAGGCGGAGAAAGGAGGTACGTGTTGATTCCTAGGAAAAGAATGTTGTTTCTTTGTTAACGCATCTGGGGTAGTTCAGACTAAGGTCAAAGAACTCAGGGAATCCATTCGCAACCGCCTAGCTGAGGCTGAGGCTTACAATTTCTCCAAATGGTTTAGTTCCTCCTGGATGTCCTGGGTCTTACCACTACTAGGACCCCTAACCTCTTTGGTTGTACTCCTCACCATAGGGCCTTGTGTTTTGAAATGGGGTCTAAGACTCATCCACGAGTGGTCAGAAGCTATACAGCTAATGGTTCTACACCCTAGGTAACAGCCCCTTGCCACGGATGAAAGAGATCAGGATTGAGCTCCTGGTGTACAAGGAAAAGGGGGGAATGTGGGGCCTAGGAGACTTCATTTTGACAGCCGCCATTTCGAGAGAAGTGAAACCTAAGAGCACAGCAGACTACTTCCCTTATTAGGAAAAACCTCAGGGTTCACCCAGTTCCTGCTTCCCGCCCCATGTCCCTCCACCTACCCAGTAACGCCACGGCATGTCTCCCCACCCGCCTGCAAATTTTTTCCTTTAAATTCCCCCACCTATCCAGGTTCGGGGCCGTTCTCTCTCTGCTGCGTTGGAGGGTGGACGGACCGAGCTCGAGCTTGTAGCAATAAAGTCTCTTTTTGTATTTACATTGGAGTCCGTCTCTAGGTCGCTGTGGGGATCGAAAACGGGGAGCACAACACTTGAATCATGGAATGTCTTCATTCTTCCTCCTGCTTTAGACAATCACCCTAAAACTTAAACCAATAAGTTTTTATCCTCTATCTCCCAGATGTCTTTTGCCCTGGTTTGAGCTAATCATTCAGAGAAGAACTTGTAACTTGTGTTTGCTAATTGTATTTCTAAAAGTCTGTCTCCATCCCTGGTTAGCCATCATAAAATTTGTGGTATGTAATAATAAAACTTTACTTAGCTGAGTGTGCTAGATTTTAGCTAATCATCCTTGCGACTGTGAATCTGTGTTTATTAATTGCATCATCCCCAAGCCATTCCTGGATAGGCAGTCACACCTGGGTGGCCAGTGGAGCCCAAAATCAGCAGGATGCAGACTCTAAAGGGCTAAACAAACCTTCAGTAGTCACCCTGCAGTGATGGATTTGAAGCCTACATTTTGGGCCAAAGATTACTAACTGGGTCTGGTTCTCCTTATCTAGGAGCCTTTGGAATGCAGATGTCGCCTGGCAAGGCTTCCAGCCCATCTCCATCAAAGAAGTCAATATGGCGGATCTCGAGACCCCTTCCCCTTTTAGATCAGATAGGGTGAGAGCTCCGTGGATCCCTAATATGTAGGGAATATGACCATTTTCAGGAGTAAGAAGATACAGAAGATGAGACCTTCAGCCCTTCAGCTTCCCATAAAGATTTGTGGGGATCACGTCTCTCAAGAGAATGTGAGAAAGGCAGATAGAATAGGGAAATCTCGGGACCCCTCCCATGAGACTCACCCTGCTGGAATAGTCAACGCCTTGATACCACCCTTTTACTAGTAATCCCTGCCTCAGGCTAGGCAGCCACAGGAGGAATTTCCAGGCAAATACAAGGAAGTTAGAGGGCACAGGAAGCCCACCAGCTTGAACCAGTTCCTAAAGCCTGTGCAGTGAGAATTACAATGACCTTCATCTCACCTGGGCCTCATCATACCATCATTGTAATGTTATACATATGCCTGGAAGTTCATTAATGTCATTATAACAGACTGAACTCTGGGAAAGGACATGCACAGTCAGAAGGCATTATGTAATAGGCCCCTTGGCAATCAGACTTGTCAATCGAGAGACCTCATGCCCAGAGGTATCTCCCCTGAAGACTTAGAAGAGAATAAAAGGAACCTTTACGGCCCTCCTGGATGGGGCCCCATCTAGTCATTCCAACCACCTCCACTGCTTTCAAGATTGCAGATACCACTCCGTGGATCCACCATTCCCGGGTAAAGAAGGCCACCAACCCTAAGGAGCACCCAGAGCACACAGTCAGACTGGCACCAAACTTACTCCCACCCCAACCCCCGCCCACCCGTGAGGCTGGGAAGACAAGCTCTCCCAGACAAACCAGATGGACAATGGACAATTGTAGGGCATGTTTCCTGTTAGGCGCAGGGATTCTCGCCATCACCCTGGCAGTGTTCCTGGTGCTAGCAACTCCAAAGGAATGGGGACTATGGCAAAGACTGGCCCTTGGAGAACTTTTTCTTGACCTTACACCAATACTAATATCACCAACTCAGACAGGCAAACGAGGCTAACCACAATGACTTCTATCATGATGCTATAGCTGCCTCTAACATCTAATAGCATCAAAGGGAGGAAATGTAACAGAAAGGATGAGCAGATGGTCCTGCCCCAGAATAGAGCAGGTTTCCTCCGCATGGCAAAACCCAGTAGTCGTGACCCTTATCGCTATTAGCAGCCTCGCTTCTTCCACTTCTGTGAAGCCTGCCAACCCCCATCCCCCACTTGTTCCACTTCTGTAAAGCCCCCCAGCACTGCAGCCCAACCTATAAAAGCATTGCTATGCCCTTGTTCGGGGTCCAGAATTTGGAGACAGGCTCCTCTGGGTCCACATGCATAATAAAAGGTTTTCTTCAAGGTCCCTGGTGTTCGGTGTTCAGTCATCTTCCTGCGACATGGTGACAGTGCAGGCAGGGTACAGGTGGTGGCTGAGGGTTTGGGCAAGCCTGGGCCCAGTGTCCTTGTCTGAAACACTTAACACACGCCCCCAGGTGTCGAGCCTGCTTCTCTGACCTGCCCAAGGCATGTTGCTGAATAGCATCTGCAAGCAGTTGGTATTTAGCTTGAGCTCTGTTTCATTTTTCCTGTTTTTCTTGTTCTTCACTATTATTAAATACCGGGAAGGCAAAGTTAAGGAGCTCTTGGTGCGGGGTGGTCAGACCTTTCTCAAGCTTTTTGAGCTTTTTACAAATATCTGGAGTGGGTTGGGAAGGCGGGTGGAAATTGGGTCCATATGGGTGTACCATTGGAGGGCTATTGAAAGCTGTTCCAGAAATTCTCCAGGATTTTCAGCTGGCTCTGAATAACTTCCCGGAGTTTATCATAGTTAACAGCCTTGTGAGCTAACTTATCTAAGACCTGCAGGATTTGTTGAAACATGTGACCACAAAGGGCCCTGTTAGCCTGGCCCACCTGATAATTCCAATGAGGCTCTCCTCTAAGGACAGCCACTGCCCCAAGGGGGAGATTAGGGTTTTGGGTGTGGGCTTCCTCTGCAACTTGCTTAGTAGTCCAGATTCGCTCTCTCAGTGGAGGGGTAGGATAGAAGTAAGGATAATGAAGATACTGTGCCAAGTAAGGTCCTAAGACTGGGAGACATATCTAAATTCTCTAATGAAGGTGTCAAGGTCAGAAGAGAAGGCACCGAGGTGTTTTTCAATTTGAAAAAGGTCCGCAAGAGAGAAAGGGACATGAACACGAATAATCCCTTCAGCCCCAGGAAACCTTGTGCAAGAGGAATATTCCAGCAGAAGCGGGATGGAAGGAAGTAGAGTGGCATCTTGAGCAGGTATGATGTGGAGATGGGGGTAGGGTGGGTTGCGAGGTGGGTGGCTGAGATGGCGGGTTGGGAGCAGGAGGGGTAATAGCCAGAGCTTCAGGTGTGGGGGCTGGAGGTTATGGGGGTTGTAAGGGGTGGCAGAGCCCTCGGTATGGGGGCTACGTGATCAGTCAGCTCAAAAGGGGCTTCAGAAGGGAGAGGGGTCGATGCCCGAGAAGGAGTGGATCGAGTTTGAGGCTTAGATTTAAAAGCTAGAAGAATCTGAAGAGTAGAACAAGTTTGGCAGAGAGAAGGCTGAGAGAGGAGGATGAAAAAAGCTTGCACATAAGTAATCTCAGAGACCTTGCCAGTGTGGTGACAAAAATTGTCTAAGTCCATGAGAATATTGAAATCAAAGGTTCCGTTTTTAGGCCATTGTGACTGATTATCTAGCTGATATTGTAGCCAGGCCATGTTACAAAGAAAGATCATTCGCTTAGGTTTGAGTTCACCAACTATCCAAAAGTCTTGAAATTGGCGAGGAGACAGCCCAGTGGCGTGTTCTGAGAGGATTTAGAATATAAGGAGCCCATTGGGTGTAGAGGACGAGAATAATTAGGCAACCGGTGAGGAAAAGAAAGGCAAAGAGCATCCTCGTTGCCTTCTAAATTCCTCCAGTGAAAGCATAGGAGTGATATCTCTACCCCAGTTGTCACCAGGAAAGAGGACACCCAAAATGAGGGGACCTCTTGGCCAGGTGCCTGGATGATCATAGGATGAAAGTAGACAGGAGGCCCAAAGTAGAGTAGTGGTTTGCCAATAATACTAACCCTAGAAATAGTGAGGTGGGAAGGAGAGGGGGTCAAGATGGCTGGCACTGAGAGGCTCTGGGCAACTGGCAAGGTGAGAGAGATTCCAATGCACCCAGTTCGGCAGGGTTCGGGAAGCGAAGGCCAGGAGGGCCAATCAACCCCATGCCGGGGGATCATCCAAGTCCCAGCACTCCCTTCCCAGGTTTTGGCACCAAAATGATAGAAAAGAGCCGAAACACCGGGTGGTAGTGACAAGCTTTATTAAGCGACCTGCTAGGCTCTCTCGCAATGGGACAGCAGCAGCTCAAACTTTGGGAGGTCATTTATATAGGCAGGAGGTTCTGCAGGCACAATGCAGAGCTAAGTACCTGTGGCTACTTCTGATTGGTCAGGAATAGGTTTCAATTTCCCCAACTATGGTGAGCTTCAGTTTCCTGAGCTAAGCTGACTCATCGTAAGGTAAAGCAAGAGAAGGGGAGGACCACTAAATAAGTTGGCGGATCGGGAGCCATTTTGTGTAGAATCTATCAATTAGAAATAGAAAAAGCAGTGATTTTATAGAGAAATACGGCCTCCTAACATGGCCAATAGCCTAGTCCGGTACACTTCCCTCCCCCGGAATTACTTCCTGGTTCTTCTCCCTGAGCCCCTGTTCCCGCCAACACTAGCGTTCATGGGGAAATGGTGATTATTATGAAAATGCTATGCTATAAATTTCCTCACCCTGTCTTTGTTCAGGACTCAGATTTGTGAAACAACTCCTCTGAGCCCACCGGGATAAAATAAACAACCTGAACTTGCAAGTACTCTGAGTGCCACTTGGTCTTTCCGACAGGTGAATGGGTAGATCCTTTTGCAACATTTTGGTTCCCTGACCAGGAAGCCCAACCGCACTTGCCCTTTTCAGCCACCGATTTGGGTGAGCACAGGCGGTGGGAGGACCCACGGAGGGGAAGGTGCTCCCTGCCCACTTAGACAGTCTCTGAGGTGGCTGCCTCTAGTTGAGCTCATTTTGTGATCACCACTATACTTATAGGAGGCTTGACAAGATAGGTTTTAGACCAGGCATCAGATATGTTAAGGCCCCAAGGCCCCACTCAGTTAGATCTGACCAAGTGGGCAGAAAGGGAGCCTGATCACCTCCCAGGGAATCACAGGAGTATCAGAGTCAGGAACTTCGTGGGTGGGAATGTTATAACCTCTGATGAACGTGCAAATACGTGAATGAGTGCAGATCATGGAGGCTTGTGTCCATTGATCCCTTTTGTGTCTCCATGGCCTTAGCTATGGAGTCTGAATGGGCCCTAACCTGTCATGGTAAGGCATAATGGTGATTTGTCCTCATGAGGACAACCAGGCCTGGGGTTTATATGGGTACACCTTAGCCAAGACGTGCCTCGAAGTCTCACGAGGGACGCAGCCAAGCGGGCGCTTGAGGGGTCTCTTCGAGAGGCACCTTTTCTCTTTGTCTGTCTTGTGACATTGGTCATGGGAATCATGAGGTCAGGACACAGCAAACCCATGGTGTTAGACTCCACATTGAAAAAATTTAGGAAGAGCTTTTTTAGTGACTATGGGGTTAAGATGAGCCCTGCCCGGTAAGCTCCAGAACCTCTGTGAGCTCCAATGTCCCACGTTCCGGGTTGGATGGCTGTCAAAAGGGACACTAGACATCCCAGTGGTCCATCACATTTGGCAGGTTATTACCAAGATGCCGGGACACCCAAAACAATTCCTGTATAAAGACTCTTGGTTAGAAGTCACCTGGACACTTCCCCCATGGGTGTGGTTCTACTGCAATAGTCAAGGACAGGCTAGGGTCTTCGTGGCACAAAGCCTCAACCAAATGACACTCCCTGAATCTGTGTAAGCGGTCCTGAGGAGGAGCTGATTCCACCTCTACCATACATCTCGCCAAGACCTATGGCCCCAGGAACCCCACCCGTGGACACTCCCCCTCATCAGACCCACCAAACCCACTCATTCTGGGGCCAGCCCTGGAGGAAGGCAACCCCACATCCCCAGGCCTGGCGGCAAGACTCCAACCACATCCAGCAGCCCACTAGATGCCAGTGAGAGAGTCCAGGAAGTCAGACACGAGGGAAGAAGATGGCGCTGTGCAACCTGGCAGAACCATGATGTATTACCAGCCCTTCTCCACTACTGATCTCCTAAATTGGTAACACAACACCCTGTCCTATTCTAAAAAAACAGGAGCAATAAACATCCTGCTAGAGTCTCTTTTTGAGACCCACCACCCCACCTAGGAGGACTGTCAGCAGCTACTGTGGACACTCTTTAATACTGAGGAAAGACAAAGGATATTAAGGGGTGTCTACCAATGGCTACTGGAAAATATCCCAGCAGGAGTGGCAGATCCCAGAACCTGGGCCCCAGTCACTGCCCCTGAAGGATACCCAGCCTGGAACTTCATGATCAAGAAAGAGCAGGCCCAGATCCAGTAGTACCAAGAGGCACTACTCTGAGGAGTTTGGGCTGGAACAAAGAAACCAATGAACATTTCTAAGGTCACTACCGTCACACAGCAACCAGAAGAGGCTCCTGGGGACTACGATAAGAGACTCTGTGAGGCTTACTGGGTTTATACCCACTTTGACCCTGAAGTGACTGAAAGCCAACAAATGGTTAACTCATCCTTTGTGGCACAGGCAGCCCTAGAAATGTACAGAAAATTGCAGAAACTCGAAGGCTTTGTGGGAATGAACATCACTCAGCTCTTGGAGGTCGCCAACAAGGTCTACATGAATCAGGACATAATAGCAGAAAAGGAGGCCAATTGCAGAATGGAGGAGAAGGTCAGCCTCCTCGCAGCCATCCTGAAGGACCAGTGGGACCAAAATCCAAGAAAGGAGCAAAGAATGAAGGACCACCTAAGCGGCCAATCAATGCACTTACTACAAGGTGCCCTCAAGCGACCAATTAATGCACTTACTACAAGGAGACAGGACACTGGAAGAATGAGTGCCCCAACAGAGGAAGGTCCTGAATGGCCAGTAAATACCAATGGGAACCCATGGAAAGGGATCTCATTGGCTTGACCGGACTGGAATCAGAATAAGAAAGACTGGGCTCTCTCCTTCTCAACCCCATGAGTCCATGGTTGAAGTAAAAGGAGGAGCCAACCTGTGACTTTCATTGTCAACACCGGGGCTGAACACTCTGTAGTAACCACCTGGTAGGGCCACTCAATGAACAGACTGCCACCATCCTTGGATTGACTGGGGACCGCGCTGCACAAAAGCAGTTCTGCAGGACCCACCTCTGTGAATTGGTAGGGCACATGACATGCCAGAGTGCCCTATCCCTCTTTTGGGATGAGACGTTCTCTCCAAGCTGGGGGTGCTGAGTTCCGAACCATGTACCACCTAGCATGAGAGGAAGACAACCACCTGGGTTGGCCCACAACCAGGCCCTGATTATCGTCAAGCTGCTACCAGGGACATGCTGACAAAGGCAATGACAGTATCCAATCTCCTGAGAGGCACAACTCGGCATCAAGGAACACCTGATTAAAAACTCCTTTGCTGCCAGTAAAGAAACCTGAGGGAGGATACAGGCCAGTTCAGGATCTCTGGGCAATCAACAAGGTAACTATTCCCTGCACCCCATTGTTGCAAACCCATACACTCTCCTAAGCCAAGTCCTTCAATCTGCCAGGTGGTTTACCAGGTTAGACCTCAAGGATTCCTCCTTCTACCTCTGGCTCACACCACAGAGCCAGCCTCTTTGTGCCTTTGAATGGACTGATCTGACCATGGGACACCAAACACAGTGAGAACAGACCAGCTTTTATAGCAGAAATCATCCAAATCCTGACAGAGGCATCACTTGGAAGCTCCACACTGTTTACAGGCCCCAGAGTTCTGGGAAAGTGGGGCATATGAACTGCACCCTAAAAGAGACTTTAGCTAAGTTCAGCCAAGAAATAGATCTATAGGGAATACACCAAGAAACCTCTATCAATTAGGTGACAAGAGTATAGTGGAGCAACTCCAGGCCCTGGGGACAGTCCTCCCAGGGTTACGAAGCTATACTATGGAGAGGGCTCCCATTGCACTGAGTTACCCTGTCCACCCCTTTCAAGAGGGCAACTTAGGCTGAGTCACAGATTGGAAAAAGGAACCCCTCACGCCACTTTGGAGAGGACTTCACACAGTAATCTTAATGACCCCCACTGCTCTTAAGGTTTCAAGAATCATCCCATGGGTCCATCACTAGAGAGTGGAAACGGCCCACCCAGAGAAAAACCCGGAGACTTGGAGAGCTCAGCAGAACCTGGCAGACCTGCTCAAGATCGACTTCCCCATGGACTACCTCGTGGGACCTCTAGACAATCACCTCATCATTGATGGACCCCTGCACCATGGTTCTTGTCCACAGTGGGACTCATTGCCCTAATTCTGGAACTCAGACTTTCAGCGGCAGCCCCGATAGACTGGACTACTAGCCAGAGACTTTCATTTGTCCTGGCATATTGGACCCTATTAGGATGTCTCTTTGCCCTCAGTTGTTTGTCCTCCTCGCCCTGGCTCTGTCTCTCTCTGAGCTGGGCTGTGCCTGATGGGAGGAACCTTCATTGCCTATATCTGTATGCCCACCAAATGTTACAGGGAAGGGAGACCTGCCCTATCCCTCCACGCTGGGAAAAAATATTGGTGGGGAACAATTACTTCGAGTGACTGCCAGAATATGAGAAGAAAGGGATCCACCAGGTGCTGGACTTACTTAACACATGCAGGGACATCAGATGGAGAAGGAGTCCAACATAGAGCTCTGGCCCAACAGGAAGAAAATGCTAACGAATTGTTGCTAAAAGCTGAAGAAAAGACAGAGTACCAGAGTATTGACTTAACTGGCATCTGACTGCTCACCCAGAGCCTGTCCACTATCCACCAGATAGAACATGTCCTCAAGGCGTGTCAGCTCTCATAATTAGCACTGGTGTCCAACATGAGTCCACATGCTGGTTATGCCTGCCGTTTGCAAGGGGGACTTACATTGGCACACCCATGCTGGCAGAATGGATCTTTAATCAGTCCAGTGACCCCTCTCCTAATTCAACTGAGCTCATAGGGCCACTAGCCTTTAACGTCCCTCTTGGACCTATGAGGGAGAATGTCACCTGCCTTACTAGTGCTCCGCCCCACCGATCAGGGAAAATTTCTTCCTTATTGGACTGTAATCCCTGACTTATGTGCCCACAATGCCTCAATAGGCAACAACCAGACCTGCTGCAACACCCTCGGAAGTTCTTTCCTCTGTGGCACCACAGCATACTGGTGCCTACCGGCCAACTGGACCGGTACATGTTTACGCATTTTCCTGACCCCTGATATCTCAGTTCACACCAATCAAGAAATAGAACAGACCCTCACTCTTCCCTTACACTCAAAAAAATAGTGAACACCCCTTGTCCCCTTTCTAGTAGGCTTTGGGGTCCTAGCCTCAATTGGCACTGGGGCAGGGGGACTTGGTTTCTCATTCCAGTTTTATTACAAACTGTACCAGGAACTGAATGAGGACATGGAGAGAGGAGCAGACTTCCTTCTCTCCCTTCAGAGTCAGATTGAATCATTAGCAGTGGTCAACCTCAGAACGGTGTGCTCTAAACCTCCTCCCTGCAGAGAAGGGGGGTGCCTGACTCTTCCTAGGTGAGGAATGTTGCTATTATGTAAATCAATCTGGGATTGTTACCACCAAGGTCAAGGAACTAAAGGACTGAAAACAACAATGAAAACAGGAACTAGAGGGCTCCCGGTCCTGGAATCTCAGCCAATGGTCATCATGGCTCTTACCATTAGCTGGCCCACTGACCACTATTGTTATTCTGGCTACTGTCAGCCCTTGTTTGATTAACTCCTTGATGAAATTTTTTGAGACTACTGTACCCAAAAGGTCCATGGCCAGAATATTAGCTCTATGAGGCAATCGGCCACTAGAGGGTAATGATGCCCTATAGACAAGCATGTCCCCTCATTAGGGCATCAAAGGGGGGAATGTAGAGAAATATTGCCTCCCAACATGGATTATAGCCTAGTCCAGGACCCCCACCCTGGAGTCACTTACTGGTTCTCCTCCCTGAGTCCCTGTTCCAGCCAACTCTAGCCCAAGGTTGGGAAACTGCTGTTATTATGGAAATGCTATGCTATAATTTTCCCACTCTGCCTTTGTTCGGGGCTCAGACTTTGGACACAACTCCTCTGAGCCCTCTGGTGTAAAATAAACAACCTGAACTTACAAGTACTCTGAGTGCCACTTGGTCTTTCTGACAAGTGAACGGGTAGAACCTCCTGCAACATTCGGAAGGTAGAGCTTTTCTGCTACAATTGTGAAGAGGAGCAAGTGTCAGTAGTATGGATTTTAAGTTGAAGGTGCCTGTGAGTCATCCAACTGGAACTGCTGAGAGCTCTGCAAAAACTAGAAGAGTAGGAAGGCAGGAAACAGCCATCTTAATAGGTAATTTTTAGGACTATAGGTGTAGATAATATAGCCTAAGGAACAAATATAAAGAAACATTTCAACCTTTACTTTTGCAGTCAGAAAAAACAGAGAAATTTACACTTGAATTAGACCTTTGCTCCAAACCTGGTTAGTCTCCAATGCACTTTTTTGCTCAGTGTACTCCCCTGATCATTGGATGGTAAACATTCTATAGTCACCTTTTCCTTCCCTTATTTAGGTTGCCAAGAAGGACAGTAATCACACAGGGCTTCAAATTCTCAAAGTATTTAATACCAACAAGATTATTTCATTTCAAGGTTTCTCATCAAATATCACTGAGACCTATATTTTGTTTTGCTTTTAACCAAGGGTGAATCAAAAAATTTTTTTTAATGTTTCATATTTTCCATTTCCCACTAGAAAATTTTAAGATATTTTATAAAATTTTCTTTCTATATTTCCCCTTCTTACTAACATTTATTCAAACATATCATATACACTGTTTCAAGTTTTTAAGAAACAGGCATACCTCTGCTAAATGCAGGCATAGATTGTAGGACTCCCTGATTTAAAGAAAATGAAGAATAATTATATAGAAGAGACTGGGGCTGAGGGGCCTTCCTGAGGCTAGAAAGAGTGATTTCCTCTGGGATGGAGGAAAGAGAAAAATCAATGGGTCAACCAAAGCTGAGTTATGTTTTGTACTTCCCGGCAGGACCTCAGAAGTAATGGTTACATGTTGAAGGAAGCTGGACCCTAGACCTGTGGATCCAAACACATGGCAGCAATACTGCAGAGAACCCTTGACCACACTGAACTTCTATGGCTTTGAACAAGAGCCTATTGACACTAATCATGTTGGGACAGAGTCCAAAACCTTGCCATGTGTTTTCTCATTACCTCATAAATCTCTAGGACTCTGGTGCAGCACATGGATGAATATGGGAACCACCAATAATTGCAGTGATAGACTACTCCACCAAATTAGTGGGATAAGGGTTGAGAATTACAATCGAGTAGATTAAAGGAAAAAGATGGTGAGTTTTTTGGTATGCTCAAGTTGGTAAATGGAGATTCGTATTCACAGATGAACTTCAAGTAGTTTGTCATCAAAGTATCATTTCTCTTAAGTACTTGAATATAAAATGTTACATATTTGCTGAATAGATATTTGAAAACTACATGCTGCCAACCTTTGGCCCTGAGATTCTGATACAATCACTTCCCACCTCCTTACCATTCAGAAGAGCCAAGAACAGAAATTAGGGCAACAGCAAAACTTAAGGTTCCAAATAGAGAGTGCATAGTTTGAAATAGATAAAGACAAGTTAGATAAATTCAACCAGAGAATCAGTAATTGGTGCCTGCATCTACTTGTATTTTTCTGAAGGAAGGAGACTTGGTGAAGTTCTTGGCAACTGCAGGGCATAAGGGAATATTTGTATGAAGAGATAAGATAGGGAGACTTACATATATATAGTATTCTGTTGTTCTTGTTTTCAGGGGTGGAAAATAATTTAACAATATTAATTTAATAAAATGCTTAGAACAGTAACTAACAATGAACAAAACAGTGAAGGTGTCTGTGTTCTCATTTAACAACACACTTAAGCCAAAGTTGAATTAATATAAAAACAATATTCAGTGACCTGATATCTGACATAAAATATGATAAAAATGAATGTTCACATTGAAAAGCTAAAATTATGACAGCATCCCTATATGCTTTCTAAATATCGTTTTACTTTAAATTATTGGTTGTATACAGTTTTAATTGATTTTGTGGAAAGAAAATGGTACTAGTCCATGATACTAAAATAGAAAGCACAAGGGTTAGTTCAGGGAAAAACCTGTCTAGCAAACCAGTTAGGCCCTAAGTTGACTGATGTACCACTCTTTAAGTGCATGCTTCAACACATTTATGTGGAAAGTCAGGGCTCTAGAGCGACATAGCTGCCCCTCTGGAAATCCTCTATGCAAGAATCTAGAGCAAAGATAAATGCTGCTTCAGAAAATCTCATGAACAATCTATGAAGAGACCACAGCGTTCATAGAAATTGCCATCATTAGGCCAATGTGGTTCAAGAATATAGATGCATGCCCTCTGCCCAGCTGCCATCAGAAGTACATACAGCCAAATTGTGACACTGGTTGCAGGAGAGTACAGTTGAGAGCAGAATATTGATATTAGCAATACAAATAAGACCAAACAGACTAAGGAAGAATAGCTTTCCTCTCACATACACATTTTAAAACATGGAATCCCAGACCTGAGTGGTGAAGGGCCAAGCCTGTGAGGAGGTCATGGTGCTGGTGGCCCAACTCTGGTGCTTTCTGCATTCAGGACGTGGTGCCACCCTGGGACTTCAGCTTCTGATAAGCACTGTTCGCTACTATGGAACATGCAGGCCTCTATAGCTTGGTGGCTATGAGACAGTGGGGAGCCTAGGAGGATTCAGAAGAAGTCTTTTGTTCTCAGCCTTGTCTTACTTGAGATTTCAGATGGACCAAGTCCTCTCTGTTAATGCCACAGTCAAAGTCTTGGAAATTGAAGAAGTCCTTGCACAAGCAAACTACCTATATGAAAGTGGAGATTCAGAGAAAATAAATAAATTGTTGACCCAGTACAAGAAAAGTGAGGATGCAGAGTTAATGTGGGATTTGTTCTGGCTTTACTGATTTATATTCTTGTCAAAGGAGTAAGAGTGTATCAACTTCCTGGAATGTTCACCATCACTAAATGAATGTATCAGTTATATATTCTTACAGAATAAATTATTACAAATATAATGGCTTAAAACAATATACATTTATTATCTGATAGGTTTTCTTTATCAGGACTCTTAACATGGTAAAACTATGTTCTCTGCTTTAGAATCTCACTAGCTACAATCAAGATGTCAGCTGGACTGCATACTTATCTGGAGGTGCAACTGGAGAAAAAAATGTAAAGTCACTCAGATTGGTGGCAAAATTTATTTCCAGATAAGTTAAGGACTGAGAGCTTTCTTTTCTTTTTTCATCTAGACACATCCTGCAGCTCCTAGAGGCCTCCCAAAAGTTACCAACTATGTGGCCATTTGCATAAGCAGTTCACAACTTGGCACATTACTTTGTCAAGGTCAACACCAATGTAAGTTACAGTCAGCTCACAAGAGAGAATCATAAAACATGTAACCACATGAGTAACTTCCCATCACCATTATCATAATCTATTGGTTAGAAGGAAGTCACCGGTCTCACTCAAAATCTAGTGGAGATTTCTCCAATGGTGGACATGAGGAGACAAGAGTCATTGCATGTCACCTTAAAGTTTTTCACTACACTAAATATTCTCATTTGTTTTATGTTTCACAAAATTTTCACATATTAATGATTGCTTTAATTTGCAATTAATTTGCACTCATTTTGCATTGATAATTAAAATATTTTTTAACAGAGAAAGGTCCAAGTTGGCAGATTAGGTAAATGCTATGTCTATTATCTCTCAGGATCACACCAAAATTACAAATTGTTGAATCATCAACCTCAAGAATCATCTTAAGGCTAGCTGAGCAGAACACCTATAAGTAAGAATATAAAGAAGAGGCCACATTGAGACTAGTATGTGGGATGGACATACAAAATAAGCTGACCCCAAACTCACAGAGAGTGGCTGAACACCAGGAGGGACACCTTAGTGGTGGAAGTTCCCCCAGAAAAAAAGGAGGGAACCCAGCCCCACACCAGACTCTCCAGCCCAGGAGCACTGTCCCAGAAAGAGGAATTCCCACAATATCTGGTGGTGAAAATTAACAAGGATGTTGTCCCAGTGAAATGGAAGGGAGCTGGAAACACTGCTGCCTTCTTAAAAGGCCTCCACACAGACTCACTCACTTGCAAACACTCATGTGGTCTCCAGTGGAGGGGCAGAAACTCTAGAGGCACCAGAGACACATAGGGAAAGACAGTATATAGCTTTATGGTGAGGGCTGGAGGGACCACTGTCCCTGTGTGGAGTCTGCCTCACATGTATCCTATAGGAAGGCACCATCTTTTCTATGTTGAATCCTGCCTCAAAGGGCCATATTTGACACTGCATTGATCTGGTAAAATTCATGTATGCACACCACCTTAGTGACACCCTGGGTCCCTGCCTCGGGTACCCACCAAGAACAGCTAATACTAATATATTAATAAATTGCTGCCTGAGGCACTCTTGACTACTGAAAGACCAGCCACAACCAATAAACTGGAGAAGCCTTTTACACTACTGGTCAACCCATGGCAGTTTCAACAACTTTGGTGAAGGGCAGTGACCCAAAACCTGAAATGTAGCCTCTATTAGGTAATGGTCAGGACCTATGGGCCTAAGGTAAGCAGTGGCTGGCCACTGTATTCTCAGGGTGATTTTCTGAAGTGGTCACAGACATGGCACTGTTACAAAAACTGAAACAGCATTAACTTTGTAAAAACATCATGTGGCTCCTTGGAACCCTGCTCCCCTGAGCAGAAGTTGCATTACTCGGGGCACTCTTGAGGCTTGAGTAGCTGGCCCTGTTCCACAAGACTCAGAAGCATTTTACAGCAGTGGAGAGCCCATGGCAGCACAGGGAATGTTGATAATGGGCAGTGACTCAAAACCTGATTCAGTAATCAATAAGCTCCCATCAAACAAAAGTCTTGCATGAGATGACTTCACAGGTGAATTTTACCAAACATTCAAAAAGAAATTAAAACGTATTCTCCTCAAACTTTTTCAAAAAATCCAAGATGAAAAAAGACTCTGAAGCTCATTTTACGAGGTCACCATGTCCCTGATTCAAAACCAGACAAAGATATTTTAAAAAAGAAATGAAAAGAAAAATAAAACTATTGGCTCATATCTCTAATAAGCATAGATACAAAAATCCTCAACAAATATTAGGAAACCAAATTTAGCAACACATTTAAAAAAGCATATATTACAATCAAGTGGAATTTATTTCTGGTATGCAAGGTTGGCTCAATATCTGAAAATCAATTAACATGATATACCTTACAAACAAAATGAAAAATAAAAATTATATGGTCATATGAATATATGCACAAAAAGTATTTGACAAAATCCATCATCCATTTATGATAAGAACTCTCAGCAAAGTGGAAATAGAGAAAACATACCTCAACATTGTAAATGCCATGTATGATAAACCCACAGCTAATATCAAACTCAATGGGGAAAAGCTAAAAACCTTCTTCTTAAGAACAGGAACAAGACAAGTATGCCTACTTTCACCATTTTGTTTCAACATATTACTGGAAATTCTAGCCACAGCAATCACAAAGAAAAATAAATAAAATGCATTTAAACTGGAAAGAGAAAAGTAAAACTATTATTATTTGCAGATGATATCTTACTATTTATAGAGAACCCCAAAGATTCCACCAAAACACTATTAGAGCTGATAAGTTAATTTAGTAAAGTATTAGGATACAAAATTAATATTGAAAAATTGGTTGCATTTTTATATGCCAATAACAAACTAGCAGAAAGAGAAATAAAGAAAGCAATCCTATTTACAGTTGCAGCAAACAAAATAAAATATCTAGGAATAAATTTAACTAAGGAAGTAAAAGCTCTGTACTCAGAAAAGTAAGAGACACTAAAGAGAGAAATCAAAGAAGACACAAAGACATGAAAATACAACCATGCTCATGGATAACAAGAATTAATATAGTTAAAATGTACATAGTACCCAAAGCAATCTATGTATTCAATGGAATCTCTATCAAAATATCAATGACATTTTTCACAGAACTAAAACAAATAATCCTAAAATTGACATGGAACCATAAAAGACCTAGACTAGCCACTGAAATCCTGAGAAAGAAGAAGAAAGTTGGAGGTTTCATATTACCTGATATCAAATTATACTAAAAGCCCATAGTAATGAGAACATTATGGTATTGGCATAAAAACAGACACATAGGTCAATCGAAGAGAATAGAGAAGCCAGAAATAAATCCATGTCTGAATGATTAGTTAATTTATGTCAAGGAAGCAAGAATTTACATTGCCATAAAGACTGTCTATTTAATAAATGGTGCTGAAAAAACTGGACAGATACATGCAAAAAAATGAAACTGGACCACCCTTTTATGCTATTAATAAATAAAAGAATAAACTCAAAATGAATTAAAGACTTACATGGAAGACCTGAAACCATGAAACTCCTAGAAGCAAATGTAGGAAATAAACTCTCAGATATTACCCTTAGTAATACTTTACTGATATATCTACTGGAGCAAGGTGAACAAAAGAATAAACAAATGATACATCAAACTAAAAAGTTTTCTTCAGAGCAAAAGAAACCATCAGCAAAACAAAAAGGCATCGTACTGAATGGGAGAAGATATTTGTAAATTATATATCTGATAGGGGGTTCATATCCAAAATCTATACAAAATTCATAAAACTAAACATCAAGAAAAGCAATTAAAATATGTTAAAAGTGGGCAGAAGATTTGAATAGACATTTCTTCAAAGAGGACATATAGATGGTCAATAGACATGTGAAAAAATGCTAAACATCACTAATTATCAGAGAAATACAAATCACAACCAAAATGAGAAACCCCCTTGCTCCTGGCAGAATGGCTATCATCAATAAATTGACCAACAAGTGTTGGCAAGGATGTGGAGAAAAGGGAACCCTTGTGCACGGTCAAAAATTGATCCAGCCACTATAGAAAGCAGTATGCAGGTTCCTGAAAAAGTTAAAAATGGAACTACCTTATGATCCAGCAATTCCACTCCTGGGTATTTATCGAAAGAAACCCAAATCACTAATTCAGAAAAATATATGCACCCCTATGTTTATTGCAACATTATTCACAATAAGCAAGATATGGAAACAACCTAAATGCCCACAATTGGATAAAGAAATTGTGGTATATTTACACAATGGAATATTACTTGGCTATAAAGTAGAATGAAATCTTACCATTTTCAACAATATGGATTGAACTACAAATTATCTTGCTAAGCAAAAGAGATTGAGAAAGACAAATACCATATTATTTCACTTATATGTGGAATCTAAAGAACAGAATAAATGAGGAAACAAAACAGAAATAGACTTACAGATATAGAAAACAAACTGATGGTTGCTAGATGAGGGAGAGTTGGGAAATGGGGAATGAGTGAGAAAGGTGAAGGAATTAGGAAGTACAAATCTACAGTCACAAAATAGTCATGGGTATGTGAAATACAGTATTGAGAATATAGTCAATAATGTTGTAAAAACTATGTATGGTGTCAGATGGGCACTAGACTAATTAGAAGAAGCATTTCATAAATTATGTAAATGCTTAACCACTGCTCTCTACACCTGAAACTACAAAAGAAGGCTGACACATTTTGCCTCCATATAAATAGAAAATGAATGGAAAATATATTTTAATGAAATAAAAAAGAAATATACCTACATATTTCATTTTCAAAGCTGCATGATTATTTTTCTACAAAATCACCACACACTATAGTACACTTCCACCAACTCCACACCAGTTTTTGACATTTGTCCTTTAAAAAAATTGGGGCATGGGATCAAGATGGCAGCATGAGGGGATATCCCTGAAATCTCTCCTGGAAATAACACACTGAGCAGCCAAAATCCAACAAGCGAGTCCCCAAGTGACACAGCTTCAGCTGAGAGATTCACCCAGCTGAAGAAAGCCCCTAAAGGTCACGGAAAAGGACACAAATGGGAGAAAAGGGAAGAGAGTAGTGCAGAGACAGAGGTGTGAAAGCCAGAGCTGGCAGAAGAAAGAATGAGGAGGGTTCCAGGGGAAATGGGGAGAAGCGCAGTACAATCCTGGGTGGAAGTCCCGTGAAGGAATAAGGTAAAGCCCAAGCTTAAGCCAAGAATTACTAGGGCCCCAGCCAGAGCATTATGCTCTGGATGTGATAGAGTCTGAACAAAGTTTTGTTAAAGTACCCAAAGTGGAAACAGAAACCTAGTCAAACATGGCCTGAAACTAGAAGCCAACAGGCACAGGACTTGCCTGCAAAATGGCCCTTAATGAACTTGAGACTAAGTATTGACAGCTGAAGGGTCACTGACCAGAACAAAATACAATCCCTGGTGAAACTTGGTCTCTGGAGAAGGGAGAAAAGCAGTGCCAACAGTGCGCAACTGTCCCCATGTACTCTTGATGGACAGCCAACCTTGCCCTATGATACACACACACACACACACACACACACACACACAGCAGCAGCAGCAGCAGCAGCCTCCAGTGCACTCCTGAGGAAGGACCAAGCTTGCTTTGCAGTACGTAGCCACCTGAGCTCCTGTGCCCTCCTAAAATAGGGCAGGCTTGTATTGCAGCACATGTGAGGCACAACTCAGCACTTCCCTGATGAAGGAGTGGGTTTATGCTGCAGAGTGCACCTGCCCTCGCCCTGAGTGCTCCCAAGGAAAAAACAGGTATATTTTATAGCTGAGCCAGTACCTTGGGGGAATGAGCAACCTTGGAAGAAACAGCAAAAATGAACCACACTGCTCCCACTGCTAGGTACAAACTCTTTTTTTTTTTTTTTGTTAGTTCCCTGAGCAGAGATCAAACCCAGGCTGCGGTGGTGAGAACTCTGAAGCCTAGGCACTATACCACCAGGGAACCCTCAAAGAAACACTTAATATAAAGACTGGTGGCTTCCTCTTGCTCTACCCAAAACCACCATTACCCTGTGCTAAAAACAAGTCCTGAGCCCTCCCCAACAAACTTCACTCCCATGGGAACCAGCGGGGGGACTCAGGGAAACTGTAAAACAAAGGCACAACAGCCACCTGTGCGCACTGGTCTCAAGACACAGGAAATATTTTTTCACACACATTTTTCCCAAAGAGGAGGCATATTGATCCAAGACAACTGAGTTAAAGAGGAGAAGCCCACCCTCCAGTTAAACTCCGAGAGTGAAAGAAGTGAACATCCAAAACAAAATACGGTAAGATGCTTCAGCAACACCAACTGGGAAGTGAGAGAAAGACCTCTTCATATCTTCCAGGGAAAATATGTCCTTATGCCCAGAAACACATAAACTACAATGAGCTCTCTCAGAAACAAAGCATCTAAGAGAGAAAATGGAAAATCTCCAGAAAAGGAACTTATAGATTTAAAAATATATTATCTAAATGACACAAAATTTAAGACAGCACTCCTGAAAATACTCAGAGCTCAAGAAATACAGGCTCAGTACTCAGACCCAGAGAAATGATCTCAGAAAGGAAATCTCTGAAAAAAAAAAAAGAACAGTTTAACAAAGAAATTGAAATTACAAAATAGAATCAAATAGAGATTTGGGAGATAAACAATGCAATAAAAGAAATAAAGCATAAGCTAACTAGCATAGGAAGCAGAGCTGAATAGATGAAGGAAAGAATTAGCAACATCAAAGTTAGAAACATGAAAATTGAGCAGAAGGAAAAAGGCAGAGATTAGAGAACCGAAAAAAGAAAAAAGAACTAAAGGTCTCTACAAGAAATTTCTGACTCCATTAGAAAGAAGATTAGGATAATAGGAATACAAGAAGAAATATAACAAAATTTTATAGAGAGGTTAATTTTTAAAAATAGGAGTTTAGAAATTTCCAACTCTATGGGGAGAACTGAAACCCCAAATTCAAGAAGAGGACCCCTAGCTACCTGTATCCCACCAGACCTTCTCCAAGGTACATTATACTGAAGATAGCAAAAATAGGACACAAAGAAAGAATTCTCAAGGCATCTAAGGGAAAAATTAATTATAACTTTGAAAGGAAAGCCCGTCAGGCTGTCAACAGAATTCACAGCAGAATCTCTTCTATCCAGGGGGATTCCCTGGTGGTGTAGTGGCTAGGCTTCAGCACTCTCAACACCATGGCCTGGGTTCGATTCCCAGCTAGGGAACTACCAAAAAAAAAAAATCTCTTCTATTCAGGGGAGAGTAGAATCATATATTCCAAATATTAAAAGAGAGGAACTACCAGCCAAGAATAATCTATCCAGAAATGTTATCTTTTAGTTATGAAGGAGGAATAAATCACTTTTCAGACATACAAAGCTGAGGAAATTCACAAACACAAGGCCAGCACTCTAGGAAATACTGAAGGAGGTTACTCAAACTAAAACAAAAAGCCAAAATAAATGACAAAAAGTTGAAACAACAAAAACATATAAAGAAAAAAGTAAAGGTTTAATTTCCCAAAAGAGAAAAGAAATTAGAAGTATGCCTAAGAAAAGGAGCCACTATATACATGAAAATTTTCTTTCGAAAACCTCATGGTAACTGATGGATTCAGCACAAAATGGCTTCTGCACCGCCATCTTAATCAGTTGACTTCTCTCTCCCTTCCCTTGTCTGGTGATGACTCAGCTTAGCTCAGGAAATTGAAACCCATCCTAGCCCAGGAAATTGAAACCTATCCTTGACCAGTCAGAAGTAGCACCCTATACTTCCTTCTGCATTTCGCCCACCAAATGCTCCTACCTATATAAATGCCCTCACAATGGGTGGAGCTGTTGTTCTCCTATTGCGAGACAGCCTGGCAAGTCGCTTAATAAAGCTCATCACTACTGCCCAGTGTTTTGGCTCTTTTCTGTCAGTAACTATTAATAAGAACCTGGAACCAAAACACTCAACCAAAAAAAAAAAAAAAAAAAAAAAAAAAAAAAAAAAAAAAAAAAAAAAAAAAAAAAAAAAATAAAAAAAAAAAAA
>PVJL010014519.1:0-27741 GCA_004026885.1 Lyroderma lyra
GGGTGGGAGGATCAGAGCTGGGGTGGGAGGCTCGGCGCGGGGGGTGGGAGGCTCGGCGCGGCGGGTGGGAGCCTCAGAGCGGGGATGGGAGGCTCGGAGCCGGGGTGGGAGCCTCCGCAGCTCGAAGGGGAAGGCGAACTGAAACCCGACGGTAGGCTTCCAAAGCCTCTGGAATCAGGACCTCGGTTTGAAGTCCAGCCCTTCCACTTTCTAGGACCAATAAAACGTTATTTTCCTTCCTTCTGCTGTAAACCCCATGCCCAGCTCTATAAAATTTGGTGAAAAATACTGGACTGCACAAAGCAGTTGTGAGGCTTAGCCAGAGAGTCTGTGCAAAATGACCCGCCCCCGGACCTGGTACGGAAAATCCTTCCTTGGTAGTTAGCGGATCCAAGCCTCCCGGCGTCTGCATGAGCCGTGCCAAAACACTGACCTCTCTGCCTGCGACCTTGTGGGCTGGGGCACTCAGGGATCGGATCCTGCAAGAGCTGACCAAGCAGAAAGCAGCGAGGAGGCTGGAGCGTCCAGCGCGGCCCCCGCCGGCCTCCCGCCCTGACGGAACTTGGAAGAAGTCTCCTTTGCTCCACCCACCCCGGCCTCTGCCGTTTGGTGGCTCGGACCCGGCTCGGCTGCCGGCATCGGGCATTCACATGACATGAACCTTTGACAGCAGCAATGGGACTTGGCTGCCTTGAGCTGGGGGCTCCTCCAGGCTTCGGGCATCCCCGCAGAGAAGGTACCGCTCTGGGCTGGGCGGACTGGCGGGAGTCTGAGGCGCCTTTCCTTCTTGCCTCATGGTTTGAAACCAGCCCAGCATAAACCAGTAACATAATGAGAGCCCGAGAGGCTCTCGGAACCGAATCCAATCTCTCCGATACCCAGGCAGGAATGCTGGGGTAGCAGAGGGGTCGGTGTGAACGCTACTTAACACACTGCTGAGATGCCCGAGCCCAGGCCTGGGACACAGGATGCGTGTGACACGACTGTGCATGTGGTGGTGACCTCAGGGGTTCTGGCGCAAAAGTGCCAGCACTTAGACTCTGGCTTGTCACCTCTTAGCTATGTGAATGTGTGCAAGTTGGTGACCTGACTGACCCCTCTGTGACTGAGAGTTCGCATCTCTAACGTGGAGATCAAAACAGTCCCTACGTCACCAGTTTGGCTCGTAAAAAGCACCTGCCATTCAGCAGGTATGCAACGAAGGTGGTCGTTGCTGGGGCTGCCGACGCTATTATTAGTAATAGTACTAGTGGTCTCAGTACCACAAAGGTGTCTTTGTTTGCTTACTGATGCACTCATTGGAGACTTAACTGCCCCGGGTCTGTGCTGGACCCTGGAGGTGGGCACATTGTTCCCAGGGGGATGGTCCACTCAGGGGACAATGAAAGTGGAGATTCTGTTTTGATCCAAGTAGTTCAAGGTGACAGGATAGCACGGAGGTAGCACCCTAACCCAACCCGCAGGCGCAAGTTTTAGCCTCCAAAGAACTGTGGTTGCTGAAGGAGGAAACACACAAGTCCCGGGCCCCGGTGCGACCCCAGCGGGCCCGGTGCGAAGGGACAGCAAACAGAAAGGGGAGTTTGGAAGGATGGCATGGTAGGAGACTCAGTGACGATTATAACTACTGACATGGCTCCTGGTGTCCCTCTGCCACACACACCCCCACTCCCTGAAGGTAAGACAAGAATTCTAGATTCTTAAAACTAGAAGGCACCTTCAAGAAAAGGAAGGCGATGCCCTGACGGCTTTTAGGGGAACATTATTTTGTTTTTGAAACCAAGATCTCCCACGCACAAGCCATGGGACTTTGGAAAGACACCTCGTCTCTCTGAAACTCATTTTCTTCCACAAGACAACTTACATAACACATGTATCACCATGCTTCGCTCATAGCTGTGTTCCAAAATATCTAATTAACCTTTTTATTAAAGTGTACCCCATATATGAAAAGTACACACATTATAAGAAGATAGCTCAAAGCGTATTGCAAAGTGAACATGCCCGAGTAACAGCACCCAAAATCAAAAAGCAGAAAACTCCCAGCACCCCGAAGTTTCCCTCGTGCTCCATCTCGATGCTATGCCACCCCTCGGGGTAACAACCCGGACCCCCTGAGCAGAAATGAGCCTGCCTGTTTTTGATGTCTGTGTAAATGGCATCATGCAGCCGATAGTGTTCTGAGTCCGGCTTCTTTCACACCGCTTTTGTGAGATGTTATTATACGTAGGTGTGGTTTGTTCTCAGTAGATTTCTGTTATTTTGTGAGTTGTCACCTTGAAACAAAATGGCTCTCAGAGAAAACTTCCAAATGTGTAAACTCCTATGATGGCACCAAATGGTGCCCACGGTTCAAAAACCCACCAGACTGATATTTTGAATCCCAGGCGGATTCACTAAGTCGTCTTAGCGCCTGGGGCATAGAATCTGAGCGTTCTGTATAATCAATGCAATAAGCCAGGCATTCGCCACCAACAGCGCCAATCAAAGCAGGCACGTATCATCACCTTCGGGACTCCGAGAAGAGAGATGTCATCAGGACAAGGAGAATGCACACTGAGGAGGCAAACAGGCGAATAAAGACCAGAAACTTTCTGGAAAGTCACCAGTGGGGTTGTTAGAAATGGGCAGGAAACCCACTGGGAAGGATGTAGACTGTGACATGGGACAGAACTGGCCTCGAGCCCGTGGTCCGCTGCCCGCGGTCGGTGTGATCTTGAACAAGTTAGTGCACTTCCCTGAGCCTGTGTCATCACCTGCACAATTAAAATACTAGCACCTAGCTCCTAGGCTTGAAGAGAAAATTCAATTAAACAATCGTGCGAGGTATAAAAGAGCTGCTTAGACGATCAAGAAATGAGGAAAATGCCATCTCATGTCCCTGGCTCCAAAAAAACTGCACGTTTATGTTTCTCAGTAGGAGGTGTGGTCAAAAAGTACGGTGAATTTTAAATAAAATGTTATTACAGTCAGAGACACATTGCCGTTCAGCCCCCTCAAAATCCTCCCCCTCACTCCGAACCCTCTCATCCCCTCATTCCTGCCGCTCTCGGAAGCGGTCCTGGAAGTCCTCTGTCGTGAGTGTCCTTAGTGGCGCTGTCATGGCCGCCTTGATGTCCTGAATTGATTCAGAACATGTACCTTTCACGGTCCTCTTGACTTTGGGGAAGAGCCAGAAGTCTCACGGTGCCACGTCCGGTGAATCGGTGAATGAGGACACGCCGTCATGTTTTTATCATTTTTAACAGAAACTGCTGAACCAGAGCAATGTATGACATGGAGCCTTATAATGATAAAGGATGGACCCATTTGCCCATTTCTCAGACACGCATGAAAGAGGACTTCCAGAACTGCTTCAGAAAGTATGACTTTTACTGTAATAAGTTTTTTTTTAATTTAAACATTCACCGTATTTTTTTATCACACCTGATAAACAGTGCTGTGAGTTTTTGAGGGCGAAACATGAACCTTATTTATGTCCAGATTCCAGTGCTTAGCATTTGGTACAAGAAATGTAAGGGAACTTGAGCTTTACTTATCACAAGGTAGATATGTGGTTGTGCTTATGTATTTGGAAGGAAGACAGCAACACTAATATTTATTAGTGCTCCTGTAGGTCAACCATTATGCCAGTCGCTTTGCAGACGGTAATGAACCTAGGTTGTCCTGTCATTTAATGTTTATAATAATTCTGTAAGTCTGAGTTTCACAGACCAGGAACCAAAACTCAGACAGGTTAAGGTCATATATTCAGTCATTTAGGATCAACATTGGCGTCAGGTCTGTATACTTAACAAACACTGGGTTCCTACCACTTACCACTGTTTCTATCTCCTCTGCCCATATATTAGCTCAGTTATTTTATTCATTGAATCAATCACTCAGCAAGTATTTATGAAGCACCCTCCACCACATGCCAGGCTCTCTCTAGACATTTGTAGGACAGTGAGTGACAGGAAATAAATGAACTCTCTACCCTCATGAAACTTCCATCATGGTTGGAGCGGGTAGTAAGTAAATAAATAGGATTCAGGTGGTTGATCTATGCAATCAGGGCTGGTGTGCCTGTCGGGGAAGGCTTTCCTGCACAGGTGACATGGGAGAGGAGACCTCAGCAGTGTCCTCTTAAATGGTTCCAGGTGACAGAGCTTCCTGTCCTCCCACAAAACCCTCTTTCCGTTGCTCCTGAAATTGACCCACAAAGTATTCTCAGCCATCCCCGGGCCTCCTGCACGGAGCCGTTTTGAAAGCTGGATCCACAGATCAGTCAGAACCGATCCCAGCCTGCGTCCCTGCCAAACTGCTGTCAGCACTTACACACGGTTTCCACAGATGGCCACCTCCCCATCTGTCTGGGCCGGCCATCCCCGCTCCAGGGGGCAGGCTACGGAGACGGAGGATTGGGAAGAACTTTCCAAGCATCTTTTACGTAGCAGCTGGCCCCTGCGGTGTTTGCCCCTGTGGGAGCTCTTCTGTTCTCTTATCTTCCTACGCCTGTGTCCTGACAGGGAAAAGAACTACCAGATATGGGGGATCCCCGGAGCCCCAAGCACTGCACTGCACATACTCATTGAAAATGCCTTCAGTTACGAGACCCTGCATGTGACCTTCTTACGTTTGGAGCCATGGTTTTGCTTGTGGTCACAAAGATGGCGGCTGTCTTTCTACAGAATTATTTATTTGTGAAAATGGGGAGTTTGGTCTGTCACAAATTCACCCTGAGGCAGCACCCCCACTGCTTACCAGGCCGTGCAATACTTGGCTGTAGTAAGAGAAAGAGTGGGCCCAAACAAGGAGATGAAGGCATCCGGTGCAGGGAAAACAGCTGAGGATTCTAAACCTGCTTAGCACAGCGATGTGATTTTTAAAGAATCAATTTCCCTAGGCCTCTATTTCCCCATCTGAAAATAAGGTTAATGATACCTAGGTAGATTTAAAGAAGTAAAAGAAAGGTTGGTCGTCACCAAAGTAAATAGTACAACAAATGAGTACAAGGGACAGAATGACAGACATAAGGTAATATTTACCTTGAAAATCTAACACCTGGCCAATAGTTTTGTGACAATAACAACATGGTTTTTCAGCCTATCAAAACTCAACCCATCCCTCAGGATGGAATCACACTGGCCAGCTCACTGGACTGATGAAAAACCAGAACACAAACTTCTTTTAAAATGACAAGGAGGGTTAGAATTGGGGCACAAACCTCAAGGTCCTATCAGCATGACTAACCTTTACACCCCACTGGAAAGCACAGGGGAAGGGGAACCCCAGTTATAATCAGGTCGAGAGACGAACATGGAGCTAGAATAAGGAGAATCTGATGAAACACCAGTTCCAACACATCAGGGACAACGTGGCCATCAGGACACAAATATTCACAACCACGCTCCCTGGCCAGTGCCTCTATGGACACCCATGACGTTTGCCTCCACCACCCTTGGATTCCTGAGGTCCTTTCAATTCCTGAGGCCTCGTTCTTTTCCTTAGAAATGCTCATGTTCAGGTGACTTTCTTCAAGTCTTTTAGACCCCAGAAACATTTTTTTGATGGATGTGACTTTAAATTGCTCTGTTCTGATCCCCTGGCATGAACGTTATAATTTAGCTTTCAGGAGACAATCTTAGATCTATCCACAGCATTTATCCATAGGGTTGCTGGTAATAGTAAATGATGTAGGTTTTATGTAGCACCTGGAACATAGTAGGTGTTGAAGCAGCTCTTTTGGTGGCAGTGGTGGTGGTGGTGGTGGTGGTGGTGGTGATGATGATGATGATGATGATGGAAATTTTGTGCCTTGGTCAGAATATACGGGCGCTTCAAATCAGGGAAACATTCAAAAGGAACTGAGCAAATATAAAAAGTACGGGTAGATAAATCACAAATCCTGATCGTTTCTTGGTTCCTTCTTTGCATGGCAAATCAATGCCTTCACCATAAGACTGTGCCTGTGAGCTACGCTGAACGAGCCATAGAACCCCAGCCCTATAGCAACAGAGATGGGCACATGGATGAGGCACACGTCCAAAACCAGCCAAAGGACATCTCTTGTAAGTGAGTCCTTTGTAAGGATACTGAGCTATTGTGAAGAAATAGTAAATTCCATCCTGTTGAGAAAAAGTGGATTATCGAGCAAGAAATAAAGACTTGGATAGTGGAAGTCCTCCATGTGTCATAGAGCTCACCCCATCGACCTCCGTGTATGTTTCTTTTTTTTTTTTTGGGGGGGGGGTTGGGGGGGTTGGGGGGGTAGTTCCCCAGCTGGGAATCGAACCCAGGCTGCAGCACTGAGAGTATGTTTCTTAACAAATGATTGGTTTGTTGCTTTGCACACTCAGACCCATAAGAATCTGGAAGAACTGGATATCTTTCAGAAATAAAGTGGGGAAAGCAGAGCAAGAAAGAGAAAATATGCCGAAAGGCCCCCGCCAGGACTCTGGAAGCTGCTACGGGCTGGGTGAGGAGGTGATGAACAGAAAAGTCTGAAGGTAAAGGTCTGAGTCCAGACAGCCAACTAGATCATTCGCATGAAAGTAACTATCTGGGGACAGACACAAGTTCTAAAAGATTTTTGACTCATCCCTCTAAGTAGAGGCAGTTTCGTCACATGTTGTGCCAGAACTGAATGGAGAAATACACTAATCCCTAATTACAGTTGAAAACTTCAACACTCTTCATTCAATAACAGTCAGAACATTGGGAAGAACTTCAGCAGGAATACAGGCCTGAGCGACAGCAGCAACCGACTGGATCCGAATGACACTTGTAGAACCACCACGGAACACCAGCAGAACACACCATCTTTTCAGGTGTGCATGGAACACACACCATGGTGGACCTACGTGTCATCAGAGAAGCCTCAAAAAATTTAAAAGCACTGAAATCACACCAAGTATATTCCCTGAGCATATGAAATTAAACTAGAGATCCATAACAAAAAGGTAACACGGAAATCTCCAATGCTTGAAAACTAAAAACACACTTATAAATATGAGTGAAGAGGAAGTCTCAGAGAAATTAGAAACTATTTTTAATGAATCAAAGTAACAATGTTTTATATCATTATGTGTGATGCAGTTAAAACACTGCTTCAAAGGAAATTGATAGCATTAAATACTTACATAAGAAGGTCTCAAATCAATAACTTACATTTCTGCCTTAAGAAATTTTAAGACAAGAACAAAATAAACCCAAATCAAAAAGAAAGAAGAAAATAATAAATGTAACAGGCAGAAATTAGTGAAACTGAAAACAGAAAATAATAGAAAATCAGTAAACCTGATTCTTTCAAAAGAACAATAAAAATAAGCCTCTCATAAGCAAGTCTCATAAAGAAAAAAAAAGGGAGAAGACACAAATTACCAATATCAGGAATAAACTAGAACATTTTAATAGAGACCCTTCCAATCCTTAAAGGATAATCAGACAACAGTATGAACATAAATTTAACAACTTCTGTGAAATGGACCAACTACTTGAAAATCAAAAATTACTCAAAATTTACCCAAGATGAAATAGATAAAATAGTCACATAACTAATAAATTCATCAAATTTGTAGTTTAAAACCTGCCATGAAAGAAAAGTCCAGGCCTGGAAGATGTCTCTGGTAGATTTCAGAAATCATTTAAAGAAGAACCAACACCAATTCTACACAATCCCTTCCAGAAAATAGAAGAAGGAATACTTTCAACTCGGTTTTTGAGACCAGTGTTATCCTGATACCAAAATCAGATAAAGACAGTATTGAAATTAAAATACTAATAGTTTTCTTGAATATATGTAGCCACAAAAATCCTCAACCAAATGTTAGCAAATCAAATCTATGAATATACAAAAAGAAAAATTCACCATGACCAAGTGGAGTTTATCTCATAAATGCAAATTTCATTCCACATTCAAAAACAAATTGATGTAAACAACTCTACTAACAGTCTAGAGAAGAAAAATCAGTTATATCAATTGATGCAGAAAAAGCATTTGCTAAAAGTCAACAACCATTCATGATAGAAAGTGTCAGCAAACTATTGATGGAAACAGAAGGGAACTTCCTCAAGCTGAGAAGAACATCTACAAGAAACCTACAGTTCAAATTGTGCGAGCTGAATACTTTCTCCCTAAAATCAGGAACAAGGCAAAGATACACACTCTTACGACCCCTGTTCAACATCATACTGAAAGTGCTAGCCAGTGCAATGAGACAGGAAAAAGAAATTCTAAAAAGATATATTGGGAAGAGAAAGAAAACTGTGCCAATTTTCTAATGAAGTAATTTTCTACATAGAAAATCCCAACTAATCTACAGAGAGAGACAGAGAGGGAAAGGGAGGGAGGGAGGGAGAGAAGGAGGAAGGAAGGAAAAGAAAGTTAGTTGAGACGTAGTACCTGTGAGTTTAGCAAGGCCAAGGCCAAAGGATACAAGGTCAACATACAAAAATCAAACTGATTATCTACTCATATATGCTACCAATTAACAATTGGAAACAAACCAAAAGAAAGTTTATAATAGCTCCTCCCACAAATGAAACACTTAGGTACAACCTCACAAGTTACCTACAGCAAGGGCCAGCAAGCTTTCCCCAAGGGGCCAGGTAGATTTCAGACTTTGGGGGCTATTACAGTGTCTATTGCATATTCCTCTCTGGTTGCTTTGTTTTGTTCTGCTTTTTTTTTTTTTTGTTTTACACTCTTTAAAGCCATAAAAACCCTTCTTAGCTCACTAGTCTTACAAAGTAGACCACAGACCAGATTTGGTTTATGGATCATAACTTGCAGATCCTTGATTTATATTAATAGCACCTGTATTGTGAAAACTACAAAATCATAATGAAAAACATCAAAAACCTAACGACAAGTTGACAATGCAGAATTGTACATCTGGAACCTATGTAATTCTTGCTAACAAATGTCACCCCAATAAGTCTAACAATAAAAAAAAGAAACAGGGAGACACAGTGCGTTCATAGATATAAAGAGGCATTATCGCAAAGATGACAAACTGATCTATAGATTTAATGCAATATCAATCCAAATTATATCATATCTCTTCTGTAGCTACACAGAAGTTGATTCTAAAATTTATATGGAAAGACTAAAGAAATAGAAAGGCTAAAGCTATTCTAGAGAAAAATAAACTTGGAAGAATTATCCTACTCAATATTAAGACATGACAAAACTACAATAATCAAGATAGTGTGGCACTAGGAAGGGATGGACACATAGATCAATGGGGTAGAACAGAGAGGCTGGAAATAGACCCACAAATATGGCCACTGGATTTTAGACAAAGATATAAAACACAAGTCAATGGAGAAAAAGTAGTCTTTTCGGCATATAGTGCTGAAACAATTGGGTAATCCATATGCACAACAGCATAAAATAAAACTTTGACCTAAACCTCATGCCTTATACAAAAATACTCGTATATTAACTTAAATATAAACACTAACACTTATAAAGCTTTTAGATGAAACAAAGTAGGAAATCTATGACTAGAATTAGGCAAAAACATAAACCAAATGCAAAATCTGTGAAAGAAAAAAATTGATAAATTGGACTGCATCAAAATGAAGACTTTTGCTCTAATGAGTTTTCTTTGCATTCAAATTTATTAAAATAAAGGGATGTTTATAGAGATTTAAAATGAGTAGGTGCCAGTGTGTTTGGGGGCACTGGATATTCCTTTGCATTACTCTTAATACAGAGAGCCAGCTGTTTCTCTCGGGGTAACCACTGGTTGTAATCATACATCTACTCCCAATCACTGTGCAAAACCATCCTTCCTCTGGCATGGTCTGTACCAACCTGCTTGCTTTCTCAAAACAATGCAAAAATTAGAAAACCATGTAGAGGAGGCATACTTACTTAGGAAAACGGCTAACTAGCAATTACATTTTTACAATGAAAGTTTTAAGTGTCTCCTCCTAGAAGTCTCCCTCGCGGAAAACCCTCGCGTTGGGTGTCTGTAAGCACGCCTGCTGCTTTTCTCTAACGTGGCGCGGCCTTCGAAGAGCGCTTTAAAACCTGGGCCAACGGGCTCTCTCTCGTTCAAGAGGGATGTTACATGTAATGAATATCCTGATGTCTTCCCTAACAACAGGCAACAGGCTCCTTTAAGTTTACAGGAAACGGGGGGAAAGACATACACATTGGTGCATCATCTTCAAGGTGGCAAGGGAAGACGTAAGATGATGCTCTCCTCCCAGACGAGCCTCTCTTCCCTCATTGCTGAGTTCGGCCTGTCCTTACTATGGCAAGAAACGGTAAATGCCAAAGCTTTACTACACTTCTAAATATTTCATTTACACAGTTCACAGCTCCCCCGTCTGCACGTGGTCGGAGCCGAGCACTGGCACCCCGTCTGCCATGGGCCCTGTTGGGCCTGACTGGTCGTCTTTCACTGATTTCTACCTGATCAAAATGAAGAGAAGAAAAAGCAGGAGGAAAGGTCTGGGAGGGGAGCACGTGAGAGGTGGAAAAAATGCGAGGGCAAACGATGGTTAGCCAAAGGAAAGACTGTAACCGAAGTGTATTTTAAATGAACGGTTCTGGAAGTTTCATCCCCATAAAGCTATTAAGTAGAGACATTTGCTCTAGAGCAGTTTTGCGACGATAGTCATGGGGAGGTACACGAGACTGAATGGTGTTGCCTTGTAATGAACTTTTTATGAGTTCTCTCCGGTTGCCAGGTAGGTGTGGAACATTCTTCCCTTGGGTCACAGATTTCATTACCTTCCCATGGCCGGATTTCACTGTAATAACTGACGGGAAACACTTGCGCCAATTCAAAGAGCGGACTGAAGAACACCGACCAGCTCATAAACGGGGGGAAATTGGAGCAGTCCCTCCAATCCAAACCGCCCAGACCAGAGACGTGAGGATGCCAGTCCCCGGCAGGCCCCCTGAGGATCACCAGCCTCAAGAGCCAGAATGTCCCAGAAAGTGAGCTTATCCCAGACGTGCTTTGCTCACACGTTTGCTGGGACCTTCGGCAGCAAGTGGAGACAGAAGCTTCTGGGTCATGGAAGAGCCAAAGAATTTGATTTGACCGGACTGAGGGCATCGTGGTTAATCTTACTTGTCTTTGCCTGAAGCCAGTAACTACAGTTCGAGGGCAGAATTCATTGGATTTTAAGTTGAAACAAAAGATCTGGATGAATTTTGCCATACTGACACAGAGAGGCATGAAGACATGAGAGAGAGAGTAAAATGAGGTAGGTAGGGAGACAGAGAGAGGGAAGACGTCAGCTACTGATTCCGTAACTCCAGCAAACGTTTGCCTGTGACCTCAGAACAGTACTTGTGACATCTCACAGTTGCGGTCAAGGTAAGACTGAATGAATCTTGTTCTTGTGACTCTTCTTAGAAGAGTGGACCATTCAACCCAGAAGGACCTTAGTAACTGAATGGTTTTCAGTGGCAGCGGGAACCTTTGTGCAGGAGAAATCCACCAGCGCCCACTACCCAAAAACAGATAAAAGTACAGCTGTGTTACACTGAGGGAACTGGAGTCCCCTAAGCAGGAGAGAGTTGAAACCAGACCCAGGCCAGTGCCCGAGGCTCTCTCTTGACCCGTCCTTCCCATCCCATCATATCACATCATCTCTTTACAGAGACCTAGGAAGCCTTCCCACATTCAATCTCATCTCCCCAAAGATTGTAACACTTGAAGGCAAATTTCAAGTCTCACAGACCTCTCTACCCGCTACTGCCTACGACCGAGACTGACACGCACACTCCCAAGACTCAGTGCGTATCTGCAGACAGACTCTGGGATTCTTCGGGAATGCACATAGGTGCAGAGCCAATTCACAGCTTAAAAGACGTTGGATGGGGGAGGAGGGGTTTTATACCTCTACTGGGATGAGCCTCCCTCTTTCGAAGTAGGTGGATACGTTCTTTTCCGGTGGGAGCAGCGTCCCCTGAACCCATGGGTGCAGACCACGCAGGGGAGGGTACCTGCCGGGATCAAGCCCAGGCTGGAGGCCCGGTGGTCACGTCGAGCAGACGGTCCAAGTGATGTATCCACAGAGGTAAGGCACAGAGTGTGGACACACAGGTGTCGGTATAAAGGAAAATCACGTGGGTGAGAAGCTGGGCAAACCCACAACTGGGGGATGGGCCAGGACGAGGAAGCCGAGAGGTCCAAATTGGCTATCACGCTAATTCTGATGAGACTGAGGAATGAGTTCATTGAAAATCGAAGTGTCCTAATACTATTGTTATTGTTACTGTTAATTAGGTAAGCATGTCTGGGAAGACCATGGTTCATCGGTGTCCTAACTCTTCTCTCTCCCCCTGTACAGCGGAATCACACAATTAGACCAGCTGTAAACTCATGAGACAGGCGGTTACTCTGCTAACAGAGAGGACACCGATTTCCTCGACTTCAAGAAACAAGAGATGCTCGGAAAACCACATCCCTGCGCGGGTAACATCAGTCCAGGGGGCAGCGTGTGACAGCGTCTGGGACCTCACAGGAGCCCCAGGCATACGAAGGAAGAAAAAGAGGACAGAGCTGGGGTGGTGTCGGAGCACAGAAGAAGCGAGCACAGTCCGAAGCCGAAAGTGACTTCCAGAAAAATCATTTGGTAAAAAGTTAATCGATGCAAAAGGAAGTAACATCTTAGATCACTTTGCATTTCCCACAACACAGTCGCGTGCAGCATCTCGGCTGTGCTCGTACCCCCAGGTAAGGGAAGTAGAATCCCCCCTGAGTCTCCAAGTAAGCCAACAGAGAAGGACGACGTCGGCCGAGGTCACCACACTGGTGGGAGTGAGCCCCAAATTTGTTTTCTTCTAAAGTTTGTGTGTCTTCCAGAAGCCCAAGCTGTCACCACGAGTTGCCAGGTCGCAGTTCTCCACAAGGACCCACACGGTGAAGACGTCCTCAGGGACTGTCTTTCAGTCGAGCCCTAAGGGGTCGCTTCATCTGCTAAAGTGGGCGGGTGCGATGGTTTCTATTTCTTCCCCTGGACCCATCACACAGAAAACCAAAAGGCGAAAAGGAAAACATTAGTAGGAAAACGATGACTTTAATAAAAGCGTCGGCCATGCTCCTTAACCACCCCCCCACCCCCGCTCACGTGAACGCGAAGTGATCATCCGGCATAAGCACAGGAAGGTAGTTTCAGGCAGGAAAGACAAAGGTGTCATCAGAGACACCATTTCAGGGAGCGTTCCAGCCATTAACTACGTGAGACTCCAAGCCACCGTGGACTGGCAGCTCTCAGGGCTCACGGAGCTCCTGTCCCCACCCCTGCACGTACATGAGAAATCACTCCAGCTGTTACAGCGAACTCTGAACGGAAAGGCAGCCCCGAAGCAAGCTGCTGGCTCCGTACGTTTGGCCGGTTGGCGGGTTCCTTACGGAGGCAGGAAACCAGAATGGCCTGGGCAGCGAGCGGGAGAGCAGGCAAACTAAAGTGGTCCTTGGTTCCTCCTCGTCAGGACCGGCCTGGGCATGGCGGCCCCTGCAAGTCTGCTCCCTGTTGCATCTCTCGTGGAAACGAAAGGCACCTACGAGGCTCCGAGACCCCCTCCTCCTTGGGGGGCTGAGGGAAGGGCCGTGAACTACAGCTATGCAGCTAGAAGGCTGACATCACCTTGGGAAGCCCCCTCCCTGGCCTGGCTCTCTCAATTCTCCTGTCTTCTGTCGGCCCTCCCCGTGCACAGCCTTCCAGGCCGAGACAGAACAGCCGTCCTAGCACGCCCCCCTCTCCTGCTCCAGAATATTCCACTCCTCACCCCGCCCAGCCCACTCCACTCCCTGAACATCATAGCCCAGGGCTCACCAGGGCTCACCCCCTGGGGCTGTGGACGTCCCCCGATGGGCTTCCCTGGCTCCAGGCTCCACCCCCAGATGCTGAGCCTGCCTCGGTGCTGCCAGGGCAACCCTCACAGTCACAAATCAGAGCAAGTGCCTGTCACACCAGGAACACCTTGCTGTGTCCCACCCCCGGGAACGACGCAGACAAAAACACAAGGTCCCTTCCCCCACATCGCCGACACGTACACTGTCATAATAGGACAAGCATAATATTAGCAACGACAGTTTAATACCTGTGAAGTCGGGCTGCCTTGTGTTTAATATGAATAGACAATGGAGTAGAAAAGTTTATTTTTCCCTGAAAAAAATAACGTCATTATTAAATTGTCGGTATACTTTACAATCACAGGAAAAGAACTGTGCCCCAACTATTGGGGAACACAGAGGGTATTTTGAAAACTGAAACATCCATGCACTGGCTTTATTATCATTTTTCTTTAAAGGGTATGAATTTGAAGCAAGGTCTGAATTCTGTACCAATTCTGGTACTTTCTAGATCTCTGACCTTGGGTAAGTTATCTAACTTCCTGAACTTCGTCTTCTTCCTTTGGGAATTAGCTGTGTACCTTAGAGGTGCCTTATTCAAATTAGTTGAGTTCCACACATTCACAAAGGGAAGATCTAATAAATGTAACGTATTAACTGGGGTTAATGTCATCGGTGCCATTTTGCCCTCCCTCTCTAAAAGCACTGCTTAAATATCACACCACTCTTCTCTTTGGTTGATACTATTTGTGCCGATTGTAGAAATAAAAAACTGATTGAATGAAACACCAGCAGAACTCTGGCTGTTTACAACATAAAAATGAAATTTTTTCATTTTAATTTTAAAGGCAAATCTATGCCCTAGCCTATCCTCCCCTTTCCCAGTACTTACAGAAATTCCAAATTTGCTTGTGCAAAGACAGTGTTTATGCTGCCCGTTAGGAGGACGATGGCGGGACCGAATCTGGGTTTAATACTTTTTGGAGTCAGAGTGAAGACTAGAACTAAATTTAATGAAAGTCAGGACGAACTTTCATCCTTCGGTTCTTTATATCCCATCTCGTTGGACGAGGAGCAGTCGAAATGCTTCCCAAGCTTGCCCTATTCCTCTCGGATGAATTCTGCAAGACAGACAGAACTGGCCATTTAAATTATCAGCCAATGGCAACATGGGGTGTGGCTGGCACGACCTATGCAAGAAGCGGGCCAGCGGGCCAGGAGTCCTCTCGGGCAATCATGGCTGTCCAGAAGAGTCTGCCATTGTCCATTAATCAGCCCATTCTCCCCCCCTCCCCCACACACAAGTAGAGCCAAATGTGAGCAGAGCAGCGGTGAAGCACTGCACGTCCAGGTCACTGCATAAACGTGGCTGCTGCAGTCGGGGCCTGAGCGAGCCGATGCCACCCCTCTCCGGGATGACAGGCAGGAGGGCAGAAAGAGGAAACTTCATGGCGAGACGTACAGCGGCGCATGGAGCGGCCCGTGGAGAAGGGCCTAATGGGTGTCAACACAATTACAGAGCTTCACACACATTTGAAAGTAACACTGTGACACAGGCACAATGGCCATGTTGTCACCTCATCTTCACAGTGATTTGGCATCCTGGATATCAGTGCAGAATTGAATTACAGGAAGACATTGCACACGGTCACGTTCCAGCCAGGCTTTCCAATTTCTGTCAACCAACACAGTGCCAGCCTCAAAGTCACCCTGGCAGCCCAGCTCCCCCACACGCCCAGCACGGCCCAGGCCCCGGCCTCGAACCCTGACACAGCCAGGATGGCTCCACGTCAGCTCCTCGGCCGCCAGCACGCAAGAGGCTTAGAAGCAGCACAGAAGCTGGAAATGAGAGAGTGCTGCTCCCAGACGCGCCTCAGCGCGGTGCTCAGGGGCGCCTCCGGGCTGCCCTGTCACCCACCTCGCTCTCGGACTCCTTAGCAGCGCCCTCCATCAGCCACACAGCCCGCCCAGCTCCCTTACCCGTCCTGCATCCCTGTCTGTCCATTCCTGATTCAGGGTCAGGACAGGAGCTAGGCCACGTTAGAATCACCAGGAAAACGCCTTAAAAATGTAGCTTCCCTTCCTCTACAGAATTGGAACCCTCAGAGGATGAAGCCCAGGAGTGTGTATTTTTAACACATTCTCCACTCCCAAGGCCACCAGCTCTGTACCCGCCACCAGACTAAGAAGCTTTCTAGAAAGGAGAGGGTCGAAAAGGATCGTTCTAGGTCTGTAGGTTGTCAAGCTGTTCCTCTGATCACAACACATGTACTGCGTGTGGACCCCTTACCCGTCACCACCTACCCTGGTATTTACACATCTGCCATCTCGCTTAACCCTCACCATGTCCCTCTGAGGCTGTGGTTACATCGCATCTCCGACCAGTCCCTTAGGTCTCACCGGAAACCTCACTTCGTTCAGGGGGCCCACTGACCACAGGTGTGTCCGCCACTGCCGAAGGTCCCCACGACTCTGACGCCGTCCCCTCCCCTCATTGTTGTACCATCACATGGTCTGCTCCTCTTCCTCAGGAAGCTGGGGGCCTGTCTTGCTCACTGCTGTTATCTCCAGGCTGACACACAGCCGGTGCTTAATAAATATCAGCTCAATTAATGCACTGCAGATGGAGAAGCTGATACTCAGAAAAGTCAAGTAACTCACTCAAGGTCATAAGAATTTGACCCAGTGCTGTCTAACATGAGCTGCTGCCAGGTCATTATTTCAAGTTCATCATAAAATTCCATCCAGAGTATGATTTCAGCCCTAGGTACACACTGGTGCGCACATGAGCCAACACCACAACGAAGACGCACTGGTTCTGACGGTGATATTGCCGAGTTCCACTTTCCCTTTCCACGCTATTTGTGCACGGAGAGCTCTTTCTCAGTGACAAAGATATCGATTAAAAAGTCGTCTAGCCCTTTAGACACGGGAAGTCCTAAGTAAACTGCATCTGCATCTGTTGATCCAGGTGTTAAAACAGACTAAAACATCCTATTTTAGCAAAAGCCTACCAGAAAGGATGTGGGACACGGGTGCAGCCGGAACGGCAGGCACGGCAGCAGAGCGAGCAGTGCGTGGGCCCGGGAACCGGACCGAGGTCCCACCTCACCTGAGCTCTGTCGCCGGGACGCCGGGTCACTCGGGCCGTTACTTGTCTGTTCAGGGCAGTATTAGCTCCTACCTCCAGTAAGTCAGGGGCGAGGATGAAATGAAGTCCTGCGTAGGCAACACCGATCGAGTGCCTGGCATGGAGGAAGCCGTCCGCCCACGGGCCGCCACCACCACCTTTTCCTTATTGAGAACCCCGTAATCTGCTCCGGGGTTATTGTTCCAGTGGACCTTTCGTCCAACCTCCGGGCCTTCAGTCAGTTTCTGGTACCCGTGGCCCCCACCCACCGCCTGCACACCTCCAGTGGGAGCGGGCCGGGGGCCACACTCTTCCTCCTCTGCGCCCTCCTTTATTTCCTGCTGCGGCTCTCAGCGGCCATGCTCTGCTTTCGTCATGGCGTAAGTCCACTCTCGTGGCAATAAAGATCTGACCTCCTGAAATGCCAGGAGAAGACGTCCCCAAGAAACCGCTTCGTCACCTTCAGCCCTTCAAAGGGACCCAGCGACCAGATGAAAAGGACAGAAAGGCCGCCAGGCGCCCATCCAAGGCTCCCACTCCGTGCCGAGCTGGGCACGACGAGCGTGGGCACGCCACTCCTTTATGCTTCGGTGAAACTGGGTCTCCAATCCCTCTCACCCTTACCGTTCGGCCATGTTCTTTCTGTCGGAATGGCTAGATTTACGGGGCAGCCATTCCGAGACGGGTCACTGCAGCTTGTGAGCAGCGCCCTGAACACGCAAGCGCCAACCGGGGACCGGAAGCTGCGCGCCGCGCGGGGCGCCGCCCTCCCCGGACAGCGCACCCGCCGGCAGCAGCGGCCCCTGCGAATGGCGGGGGAAGCCCCGAAGCCCGAGGAAGCAGGAAAAGGCATGCGCACTGTGTCTACCTCGGGACGCCCTTTTCTTGAAATCAATCACCAGAGAGTTAACTTTTAATAAATAATACACATTTTTGCATACAAAAGAAAAGATCATTCATAATCTCAGCACACAAATAGCACCAGGATTTTGCTAGCTATAACAGGACCTTCATCATAATGATATTCATAATACCAAAAAGTGGGCAAACATTTAAATATTTGTAAATATATTTATAGATATTTAGTCTAATTGCCATATATTTACATAATTACTTCTTTGTATTATATTTATGTTGCATAAGTATATATTTACATGTGTGTACTGTTTATTTTCTATTTATATACGACGGCTGTCCAGAAAATATCCAGCCTTGTAACTGTTCTTGTTATATTGACAATGGTTGGATATTTTCCGGACAGCCCTCGTATTATATATATGAAAATGTTTATTTATATAATGCATTAAGTATATATAAAACGTATATAAGCATATGTATTATACATACTTAGATTTACAGTTTTAGATATAAATATCCCCAGTATTTTTTCTCATTTGATCTTTTCAAATTAAATTTATTGCGGTGAAATTGGTCAGTAAAATTACATAGGTTCCAGGAGCACAGTTCTTTATCATCTACGTGTTGCATTGTGCTCTCACCACCCAGAGTCATTTCTTTTTCTATCACCGCGGATTTGACTCCCTCTTTCCCCACCCCCTCCCTGCCTTTCCCTCTGGCAACTACTATTGTCTGTGTCCAAACAAAATGTTTTTTTCTATTTTGATTGTTCATTTATTCTGGTCTTTACACTCCACATTTAAGTGAGGTCATACGGTATCTGTCTTTCTCAGTCTGACTGACTTCCCCCAGTTTTGATATTACAAATAATGCTGTCATGAATGTCCTGTTACCAAATCATCATACTGTAATGAGTCACTTCTGTGGTGTTGGGTAGGGATTAATAATCTATTACTCTCAAGGTACAAGACATACCGCATCATCTTTTCAAAATCCATTGAAACCTCATTGTCAAGGCTGACAAGAAAGCCATTGCAGTTATTTTATGTGCTTCCTCTCCCTGACACCAGTTGTGCCAGAACCAGGAAACCACGGGCAAGCGCTATTCTACATGACCCTAAATCTCCCCCCTACAGAGCCTCTCCCCTATGCCGGTCCCACCTCACGGGCTTGAGCTACAGAACTTACTACCCAAATTCCCCAGACATCGGCCTGGCATTTCAGGTCCTGCAAATAAAGGGCCCCCAGTCTGTCATTGAAGATCCACCTCACTTCCGCTCTTTCAGCACAGGCTCATTCTCAATTTAACTTGCAATGTGTTTGCACTGCCACACGTAGGATGCTAGTCATGTGCTATTAATATGTGTAAGATTTTTAAAAATCCTTTTAAATCATTTATCATAAAAATATCATATATACAAAAAATACATAAAATGCATAGACAAAGTCTACAGAATTATAAAACCAACACCACTGTACCCATGACCCAAGTAAAGAAATATATTCTTACAATTCCTTTCAGGTTTGCATCTGCCATTCCCTCATCCCAAAGGAAAATGTGATTTTGACTTTTGAGTTTATTAGTGCCTCGCTTTCACATAAAGTGTAACTAAATAATATCTGTCTCTAAGCAATTGTAAATACTATATTCTTGAGAACTATACAAATAGCACCACACTCTTTATACCATTTGGAAACTTGTTTTTATCATTGAACTTTATGTTTCTTTTAAAATTTACTGTTGTCAATGCATGAAGCTATGGTTAATTCATTTCGCCAAGGTCCAGCATTCTATCAGAGAAATAAGCACAATGTATCAAAGTGCATTCTGCTCTTGAACATTTGGCTTGTTTCCAGCTTTTTTGCTATTACAAATAATGCTGCTAGGAACGTATTTCTGTGGTTCTCCTGGTGCTCACAAACAAGACTATATCTGGTGTGTATACCTGAAAGGAATTGCTGAGTTGGATATACGAGGGCTGGCAATTAAGTTTGAGAACTTAATTGTCAGACTTCATATTACACAGCTCCACCTAAAAAGATAATGTCAATTTTTTCCAACACATTTCACAATCCCCTCTCCACTCTTCTTCAATACATAAGTTTTGCCAATCTGGTAGGGGTGAAATGGTATCTACTTGTCACTTTGATTTGTATTTCCCTGATTTCTAATGAGATAGAACATCTTTGCATATGTTCATGGGTCATTTCATATTTCTTTTTTTCTGAAATGCTTGTCCTATCTCTTGCCCAATTATTTTCTATTAAGTTTGCCTTTATCTTTTTAACCTGTTGTAGGTCTTTAGATATTAAATCATTACTGGTTATATGTGCTGAAATTATAGATGTATGGTTTGCCTTTATACTCTTTTTATGATGTTCTTTGATAAATTGTTTCCACTTTTTAAATCTTTTCATTAAAGCATAAATTACACAATAAATTTCACATATCTTACCTGTACAGTTGAAGCATTTTGACAACTATTTCAGAGATAAGCAATCACTCAAAGTGCATAGTGTGCATTAAGGTTCACACCTGGTGAATATTCCATGGATTTGGATAAACGTATCATTACATCTATCCACCATTACAGTATTACTCACAGTATTGTCACTGCCCTAAAAAACCTTCTGTGCTCCAACTATTCATCCCCCACTCCCCCACACTCCTGGAACCACTGGGCTTTTATACTGTCTCTGTATTTTTGCGTTTCCCAGAACATCATACCGTCGGAATCCTACAGGATGTCTACCTTCCAGACTGGCTTCTTGCACTTAGCGACATGCACTTAAGTTTCCTCCACGTCTCTTCATGGCTTCTGAGCTCATTTCTTCTTAGCACTGAACAATATTCTATTGACTACATGTCCCATAATTTATTTATCCATTCACCAACAAACATCTTAGTTGTTTCCAGTTTGGGCAATTATAACACTGTCACAAATACATCACAAAAATATTAGAAAAAAACACTGATCCTTCATCACAGCCTGAGAAATATGCAATAAAATATCATTAGCACCTCAGAGTTGGGAAGCAATTTTTTTTAAGCTGGACATGAAAAGCATTAAAACTCACAGGAGAAAAATATTTAAAACTTTCACCACATTAAAATTTTACTTATCAAAATATATCGCATATGAAATTACATATTTGAGATTTATTTCCATTTTCTATCACAAAAATATGGTAGTCAAGAAACACAATCATCAATAATGGCAGAAAATTGATAATTTGGGAAGATGGTTGAAAAGTAAAGGGGCTCACTGACTAGGCTTCTATTTTCTGTGTAACTTCTACAATTAACATTTAAACTTTTTAATTAAAAGACACCACGAGGAGTTCCCTGGTGGTGTAGTGGCTAAGGCTTCGGTGCTGTCAGCGCTGCGGTCTGGGTTCAATTCCCAGCCAGGGAACTACCCACATTAAAAAAATAAAATAAAATAAAATAAATAAAAGAGACCATGAGAAGAGGAAACGGACAACCTACAAACTTGGAGATGATATTTGCAACAGATAACCAACAAACAATTAGCATTTAGAATACATAAAACTACTTAGAAATTAATTTTTCAAGACAGTAAAAATATAGCCCAAAGACATTTAAAACATTTTTTAAAGACGTATTTCCCAGAGGAAGAAACAGTAATGGTCAATAAACCTATTCCAAGGTTCTCAACGTGTAGTAATGAAGGTATATGAATTTCAGTCACAGGAAGATCCATTTCACACCTGTGAGACTGGCGAACCTGTGAAAGTCAGCGGGGACATGGGAGTGGGAACTCTCATTCACAGTAGCAAATGCTGGTTCCACTTGCGAGTTGGAGAGGACCTAACACAGTTCATCGTAGATGTAAACTACAACTCAGCAATTCCATTCCTCGCTGTATACCCCAGAGAGAGTCTTGCCCATTTGTTTTTGTAAGTATATTTATAGAAACATTATTCATTATGTCAAGAAACTGGAAATAATTTAAATACTATAGTAGAATACTATCAATCAACACTAGAACATTAGAATGGATAAATAAATAGAATGCAATGAGATAGCAAAGATGAGAGGGAAATGAATGAACCATCACGACATTCACCAGCGTGAATTAATCTCCATCCATGTTATTAATCTAAATAATGATGTTGCCTGAAAGAAGTGGGCCACAGACTAATGCAATCAGAATTATTCAAATCACATAAAGTTCAACAATAGACAAAGCAAAACAAATGTTTCTCATCTAGGGATATTTACAAAGGTGAGCTACTGTAAAGAAAAACACAAGAACGGTTAATGCAGGATTGAGGATCTTCCTTGGCGGGTGACAGAGCTGAGTGTGAACAAAAGAAACAGCATTTCTGGGAAGGACAGACACGGTCTCTGAGGTCCTGGTCATGTCCTGTCCCTTAATCTGGGTGGTTGGCACATGGCCCCCAATTTATTATCATTAACTAAACTTCACATATTGTTTAGTATATAGTATGTGTTTCACATACAAATAAAATAGCTCTCCAAAAACAAATAAATGAATTGAAGAACATTGTAAACTCCACAAAAATTCTGATGCATAGCTAGGGTGAGGTTAGATCTGTGGGTGACCCACTTAACAAGTATTTTCTGAACACCAGCTCTGTCCCAGGCATGGTGCTGCCTTCTAGGGATCCCGAGATGAACGAGATGGAGTGTGTGTCCTCAAGGAGTTCTCTCCCAGGCACCAGAAGAGGCTGATAGCTACGAAAGCACATCTGCCGGAGGGACAATAAGCTAGAGGCTTGGTGAAGATGAGCCATGGCCAGTAGTTTAGAAAACAAACCTGGCATCCATTTGCCATATCCTTTGCCCAATTAGCCAGGAGGAAACCAAATGGCTTGCAGTGGGCAGAGACCAGAGACAGGAAGCAGGAGTCAGGAGACACTAGAGTAAGCACTCATGGAAGAATTATCAAGGGCCTGGACCCGGACCATGAAATCAGGATGGGGAAGCAGACATATTGGTATGCCTATGGCAACGGACGTGGTGGAGAGATCAGAACTGTTGTCCTGCAGATGGATGGAAAAATCCGAGATGACTCGAAGACAAGTTCAGCCTGGATGATGGGAGGATGCAAGGAGAATGGAGCAGGAAAGAAAGGGAAAGGAGTTCACAGAGTTCTCCATCAGGGATGCCCAGAGGCCAAGGGCAGGGCAGGTCTCCCCAGGGAGCGGTCCTGTGGGAAGGTGGGAATGGCTTTCCTGACTTCTTTCACCCCCAGTGGTTTCTCCTCCTTTGTTTCAGATGATTCTCTGCAGCTTTATGATCTCCCTTCCATTTGCTGACCAGACTTCTGGACTCAGAGAAAACATGCCAACCAGTATCAGAGCAATTCTCATGTGCGTCTCCCACAGTTCAATAGCGTCTGCAGTGAAAGCACGCTTCTAATCAAGGCTCATCTGTGCATCCAGATGGTACAAAAGTCTTGATTCAAAAGATCAGAGCTTAAAACTTGGAACTGGACAGACTTGGGTTTGAACCCCCATTTCTTTCTAGCTCTGTGACACCGGGCAGTCACTCGATCTCTCTGAACCTCAATTTCACTCATCTTTGTAATGTCAATAATAACGCCTTCCCTGGATGATTCACAAAGTCATTGAGTAGGTATCATGCAAGTGTGTGCTTTTATGAATCTCAGAATGAGACCATTTGGTGAGAACAGGAAATGCAAGGGATCGGGAGAGCCAGTCACAGCAACGAGGAAACAGAAATCTGAAAACCAATCGCATGAACTCCTCCCTATGTCCTCTGCTGTTCTGGCCTTTTCAGTAATTCCAAGGCTGAGCTATCAAAACCCATCTACGTTTCTTGATGGAAATCATGCTATGAGGGACCCACAGAACACTACCAGATCCAATGACTCCCAACTAAAGGGAAACACAGACCACCCCACCCACTCCTTCTTCAGGACTGTTCCAGAAACACTGCCCTTGCTCAATGCAAGCTCTCCTCTGCCCGAAAATGGACGTGAGGAGGGGGCGGGGGAACGCGAGAGGGAGGGAGGGAGGGAGGGAGGGAGGGAGGACCTCCTTGTCGTGAGCATCTTCTCTGTGTCCACTACTGTGCTAAAGGTCTGTGTATCATTTAGTCCTCAACAACTGCTCTGCAGGATAGGAATGATTTCCTAATGTCGGAGATGAGCAAGCTGAGCCTCTTTAAGTGCTAAGAGTCCCTGGTTAGCTGGAGTCGGCACTGAGATTCAAACCCTGGTCTGAGTAAGAAGCCAAAGCGCTGTCACTCCACATGGTCTCCCAAGCTGAAGCTCCAGGCACCAGGGCCGGGGCATTCCGTGCCTGCACTCACCATGTCCGACTTCGTCCCCGATGCTCCCATTCCTAGGAGGAGAGTCTTGCACATAATTAACTTAAGGACGAGTTCTCCATAAATTACACTTCGGTCTGGCTCTATATTTAAATAATTAAGTTTAAAATAGGAAGATTAATGAATCTAATAGTTACCAAAGTACTGAATTTTGAACACCATTGGTTTTTCTCATTTGCCTGCTCAAATTAATTGATCTCATTTACATATACAGATTGCATTTGCTTTAGCCTTGAGAATATGTATCGTCCAAGTTTTTCCATCAGAGTTTCAAAATCCTTGCAAAAATGCAATTCTGTTTCATTTATGCTCATTTACATGGAAACCAAAGCCTTCTTGCTCTTCTAATTAACACGATTGTGAATGTTCCTTTTATTTGAATACAATGCCCTTGTAACTTAAAGAATAAAATTCTCACCCTGCCGAGGAACTTTAAAAATACATATGGAAGTGATCAGTGTGATACAACTTCTAGTAAGTAAGAGAAATAAAATCATATTCTCCTGTTACAAAACACACAAAAAATCTTTACAAAATACATATCTAACAATTTCCACAACACAGCTAAATGTTTCTATCTCATATGATGAGAAGGTATTTTCTGGAATGATTAATGGATGGGATGAGCACAATAGCATTTGCAAGGAATACACAAGCCTAAGGGTCCAATGACTGGAGGGAACTTTAAAAATCTTCTCATTCACTGGTTTTCAAGGTGAAGGTCACCATCTACAAATTTGGCAGGTTACAATGAGCATTTTTATAATAAAATATAAATATAATCGAAAACATATAAGAAGAGCAATTATTGGTTTGTAAAAGTTTTGTTTCAGTTTTATATTTTGCTAAGTGAGTATGTAAACATGTGCGAGCAAATCTGTGTGTGTGAGCGAGAGAGAGACAGAGACAGAGGGACAGACTACGTGGGGTGGGGTGGAAGTGCGGCCAGGATCATGGCCATGACATAAAATATTTTTATAGAATGTATTTCTCACTGTGGATCAAGATCAGAAAGTTTGAAAACCACTTATCTCATCAATTCCCTTTGTCCAGAAGAGTCTGGAAGGACTGACATTTCAAAGGGAATTAGAGACTTTGGGATCAGACAGCTTGGATCCAAATCCTGGCACGGTGGGGCTCCCTGGTGGTGTGGTGGCTGGGCTTTGGCACTCTCAACACCGTGGTCTGGGTTCGGTTCCCAGACAGAGAGCCCCCTCTCCAACCCCCAAAAAAGAAACAAATCCTGGCACGGAACCCATCTCCCTGGGTCTTAGTCTCTTCGCAGGAAAGAGCAAAAGCGATCGTGGATGCAAACCCTTCAGCACAGTGCCTGGTATGTGATGAGCGAAGCACACTGGGCATCACTATTGCCCAGAACGGCTGAAGATCTTCGGTGCCTCTGATTCAATTGCTCTGCTTGCAGCTGGGTCCCTCCCTCCAGTCACACAAGTCTCCCCAGGGCTCAGCTGTCGCCCTTGGTCCATTCCCAGTGACTCCTGCCGTTGGCCAAGGACCAGAATGAGGACTCAGGGAGCAAAACCAAGCCAGCGGGGCAACATTCTCCATTCAGGTCGCACCCTCAGGATGGGGAGGAGAAATGGGGGGATGGAAAGAAGGGGCATGTACCCAGGTACCCCAATCTTACGTGACTTTCTAGTACAAATGCTGGCACACCAGGGAGATTCTTAGCCACCTTAGAATTCCTCATGACTCCTGGGTCCTTTTTTAGGAGACCAGATTGCTAGCACTTACGTGGTGACTGTTTAAATGTGAGGCCTGAAGTGACAAGCAGCAGCCAAGGACAGCTCCTGAGTTTCCGTGTAGGTGGGAGGGACACGGTCCGAAATCCTAAATGCAACAGGAGCAGGTTCTGAGGCAAGGTGACAAATTCAGTTTGGGGCACGGTCACTGAAGCTCCCTCGGACCTGGACCACAGGGGAAAACAAAGCTAATCTGCATACAAAGAGCCCTGCAAACTCGACCGAGAGCACAGGCTGGAGCCAGGCTGCCCGGCCGTGAATGTTAATGCTGACACTTAAACGCTATATGACCAAGGACAAGTAAGCTACTAGACGTCCCACACTGCCTGACACATAGAAAAAAATGAGAAAGTGTCAGCTATTAGGACGACTGTATAATCGAACGTCATCCAAGTCGGGAGAGGCGGAAAGGTCCTCTGGACCACAGCTTCCCTCTCACACCACTTTCCCGCAGGAACCCCAGAAATGGCTTGGAGGTGGTTTAGGAATAATGGAGGCGCTCCCAGGAATTAGAGAAGCACCCACTAAAAATGGGTCCTTCCCCATCCATCCCTCAGATCGGCCCTGCTCCCAGTCTGACCCCAGCAGCAGGATGGCCTCCAATTTCATCCCTCATTCTTCGCTTATTCTGCTGGGTCAGGTCATTGTCCCATGCTTGAACTTGGAACTGGCCCCATCTAAGGGGCCTCTTCAATGTGAGGCACTCCGCCCAGCCTTCGGCCATCATGGAGAACAGCTGCTCCAAACCCCAGCCACGCGGGCTACGTCTGCGGAGAACGTGCGCTGTGGGCCTGTCGTGTGGGCAGGAGGTGAGGGGACGGGGGCTCAGGGAGGTCGGACGACCTTCCATCTCTCACAGCCGGGAAGTGACGAGGCGGGATTCCAACCCGGGTCATCTGAGCCAAACGTGCCACCACCCCTAGTCTCGTCATCACCCCGTTTGTCATCAGTGGCAAGGCCAGCTCCAGGGAGCTGACTGGCCCGTCCTAACACACGACGTCCCCTTTCCCATTCCAATACACTCCCTGAAAGACGATGCATACGAAGGGGTGAGAGACCCAACAAATTAGGGTGCCGGTTTCTCTGTGCCGAAGACCAGTGCGTTGCGGAGGCACCAACTGCCTAGTGCACTCACTGACTTCCTCCCACTAGCGCCCCTAAGGTCTCTGGGGTGTCGCCCTACAGTCAAGTCACTGGAAATGGTCTACTTAAATACTTAAATAAATACCTGCTATAGAACAGCATGCAAAGAAATACAGCCACTAAGATACAACCATCCATCTGGTTAAAAACTTTTTAAATTCAATATTGACTCAATTGAATCTGGTTTCCCTTAGCACCACCCCCCTCCGGCGTTCCTTGCGTCAGAGGGCTTCCGGCTGGCGTCACGCTCTGTAAGTTCTTCCAGGCCTGGACACTGGGGTGCCAAGGAGAGCAGTCTGGTGCCCTTCCCACGAGACCACATGGCCCCCCCAGACGTCCCTCTTCTCTCTTCTGTCAAGACGTTGCCCTGCGCTCGCCGCCCCAGTGAATCTGGCTCTCTCCTCTTTCATCATGCTTCATGACGTCACTTCCGCATTTGCGGGGCTCCCTCCCCTGCCCCTGCTTGAGTCTCCCCTGGGAACTAGTGTGTGTGTGTCTGTGTGTGTGTGTGTGTGTGTGTGTGTGTGTGTGTCTGTGTGTGTGTGTGTGTGTGTGTGTGTGTGTGTGTGTGTGTGTGTGTGTGTGTGTGTGTGTGTGTGTGTGTGTGTGTGTGTGTGTGTGTGTGTGTGTGTGTGTGTGTGTGTGTGTGTGTGTGTGTGTGTGTGTGTGTGTGTGTGTGTGTGTGTGTGTGTGTGTGTG